>JAVYIG010003635.1:0-188051 GCA_035222895.1 Strongylocentrotus droebachiensis
ACTGCCGTGTGTCATTTCATTTCATTCCATTCAATTTTTAAGTGTATCACTCAACATAGATTATGATATACAGTTAACAACTAAATTATTCATACCCTTACCAAGTTTTGTACTTTCCAAGTATGTAAACAATTTATTTGTCATCATTAATGTTTGTAAATGGTACATAATACATATCAAAGCTTACATCTAAGAGTATTCGACAAAGGCTCTAATTCAACCAGCTCAACTCTCATTCTTGTCTTTTTCTTGATTTACGAAAAATACAAAAACGTCAAATTTACAAGGGATTCGAATATTTTAGTTGTTAACTGTAACTATATACGTACGTAATACATGTATTGTATCAATATATTTTTGCAAATTTTACTGAGAGACACGGTTGTAAGTCAGTCATTTCCAAAGAGGAATTCAACATAATATTATGCAGAAATGACACGTGGTGATTTGTTTAGTTTGATATGGAAAAAAAAAATCCATAATAAATGCAAATGACCATTGTAATATATGCATATCATATAAGAATGCGTGTTTGTTTTCTTCAAATTTCGTGTGTGTCCATTTGTCTTTCAAGATATTTAGAGTTGACTGTAAGTTAAGAACAGTTTATACAGAAAATATTGCACCTCGAAAGAGGACAGTGTATTTTATATGCATCAGAATTAGTTGTGTTTGAAATACCATAGGGTATTCATATAATCAAGATACGAGCCTTTATCTCAGACCAGGATTTATCTAATACCAATTACTGTTCGTATCACTCTTTGAATAGACTGTTTTAAAGAATTGATAAATCATATCACTTTTGCACTCATATTTTTGTACCGTTTACCATTTTTTTAAAGGTTGAATATGTTATTATGTTAATATTGATGGCCGTTTCGTAGAAATGAATATCATAAACATTTGATATAAATAAAATACCCTATTATCATCAGTCATTCATGCATGGGACTGAGATAAATCAATTCTGCTTTCCTTCACTGATTCAATTTTCTTTCATATAGGATAATCGAATTATCGAATACATGTATAATAATGGATGTAGAATTTGAAATGTTTGATCAAATCGACGATGTGATTTGTAAAGCTTGCAGTTTTAAGATTATCGCAACAAATAAACAATTTTTTTATATTTATGTCAGTTTTCTTCCTCTACTTTTTTGTCTTGCATCTGTATAGTTGCGTTGTCTCATCCTCACTCTGTTTGACTGTATGAGATTGTTGGACTTTTGTTGGGCGTAATTTTAACACTGAAGTTGAATTATAGGCCTATATGCCTCTGATAATATTATTGATAGCTAAGTTAACCCTATAAGTTATCTGAACCAAACTTAACCTCACCTTGAGACAACGTGTTGTTAAGCCCTCGTGTGATTTTTTTAAATAGATTTTTTAAATAGATTTAGCCAAACTTGGGTTTGATGGAGGTGTAGTCTACCCCCCCCCCCCCGCATGCTCAGAAGGGGGGGGGGGGGTGGAGAGAAGGTGGGAGACGAGAGAATGCGATGGTCCTATCATCTTTTATCTGTATATCTAATCGCTTCTTAATCGTACAGTTTAATTTAATCTTGTAGTTGTTTCTTCTTCTTTCTTCTCGTCCTCCTTCTCCCTCTAGTCCATCTATATTTTTTCTTGAGATCGAAAATACAAATAATTAAATTTCATGCATTTCCTTGTTGATTATATAATATTTGTTCACCTCCAAAATCCTTCAGAATTTGTCGGTTCAAATATCTTGTTATAGGCCCATTGAACGCCGGAACATGCGATACCAATCACCCAAAAGTATTGTGACCTATATGTTCGGGGTTTCACGTTGCTAACTATATTCAAGAAATTACAAAATGAGCTCCAAATATTACTTCTATAATGAGATATCGAAGGTTTCAATATACCCTCAAGGCGAACTGTGAGTAACCAGCCACGTGCGGCGCTCTTTGCGGGGTTTTATGCTATTCTTTATTTTCGTCATACTCCTTTAACGTCAACTCTTAGAATGCCAGGTCATTTTTTTTATTTTCTTTCGAGCTGTACAATTTTTTTTTTATTTTTTTTTTTAATGGTGATTGGTAAACTGTGATATAAGTACATTTGGCTTCAGAGTGTCTATGGACGACGACGCTCTTTAAACTTTACTCGAAAACCGAGTCAGATAATTATGATTGAAACTACCCATGAACGAACCTATATTGAATATCAAAAATGGCATTTTTTTGTGTGCATGCGGATCCTGAATGCCATGCCTTCAAGTCGTGATAATGATAGTGATAGGATTGATGGAATGATCTCTTGGGTGTGGTGAAAAGAACAAGCTCGAATATCAAACAGTTTGGATCCCATCAGCTATGACAGTACAGAGCATATCCGGACACCTACCCCCTGGACATCAACCCCCGGATAACCAACCACTCCCAGTCAACTACCCCTAGGACAACTACCCCTAGGGCAACCACCCTCTAGGACGACTAACCCCGGGACAACTACCCCCGGGACATCTACCCCTAGGATAACTACCCCGTAGGACAACTACCCCACGGACAACTACCCCACGGACAACTACCCCCGGACAACTACCCATTGGCATCGAATATCAATATAATACTTCCGTCTTAGTGAATTACCCTATAAGCAGGCCCGTAGCCACGGGGGGGGGGGGGGGGAGGGAGGGGGAGGGCACGGGGGGACACGTGCCCCCCCCCCCCCATTTCCCAGATCGGTTGAACTTTTTTAGACCCCTCCCCAAGACGTCGATCAATTACATGTATGTGCCCCCCCCCCCCCAAAAAAAAAAAAAAAAAAAAAAAAAAAAAAAAAAAAAACATCAAACTCTGGCTACGGGCCTGCCTATCAAGACCTCTCCCCCTTCTCTACCCCTCTCTCTCTCTGCCTCGCTCTGTCTCTGTCTGTCTCTGTCTGTCTCTGACTCTTTCTATCTACCTCCCGCTTTTTTCTTCCACCCTATCTCTCTCTCTCTCTCTCTTCTCCCACTAGGCCTCTCCGTTTCTCTATCTCTTTTCCTTTCCGGTTTTCTCCACCCGTCCTTTCTTTCTGCAGCCCCCCCCCCCTCTCTCTCTCTCTCTCTCTCTCTCTCTCCCTCTCTCTTTTTATCTCTTCTCTCATATTTCTCCATCCCTGAAGCATGCATGCTGTCTGTGTAAATAGATGTCTGTACAGCTTCCTAACTATTGCCCTCAACCATTTTGTTCGTACCGATTTACATGTTGACTCGTATTTGAGTCTCCTTTGCCTACATGTTTACATAAGGAATAATTATGTGTTATGCTGTATAAACAAAATGAATGCTTTAAATGCGTGACTGAGTACAAAATAATATTAGCATAGACCATCATAAAAAGAGAAAAATTATAACGTTAACTCTGGATGATCCTGTCGAAGTGTATGGTGGTTAAACAATATCAATAGTCTATATTTACTTAATCTTATACCATGACTTGAAAGGAATGAACATCCGTGAAGACCGAATAACGGTTGTTATCAACAAACAGTGAGTTCTATGAAAACTGTTTATTCCTTTACATAACATATGCTTTCATATTAATGATACATTAATTCAGTTACTATATAGATGCTTCACAGAACAACAATGTATTTTTTCGCAAAGGAGATTTCGTTAAAGGAGTAAAAACGTTAATGACGTAAGGGCATCGTAAGCTTTAAAGGGTGATCATGCAATATTTTCTTTTTGTAATGATGTGCATGTGAATAAGAAGTTACAAAGATCAGGGGCAAATACCCATTTCCGGGATTATACCAACAAGAAAGTAGATACAATCAATATACAAAATTATGCTGGATATTGAATTCAATTTCAATTCAATCTCGATCCGTAACTCTACTTGTCACCTTAAACTTGAAATGAAATTAAGTATTTATTGTCCATTCGGAAGAGCACTATTATTTTCTTACTTTTGGGGGGTCTCTTTTCCCCCTTTGCCTACGCGCTTCGTCATGCATACATGCCCAGACATAAAAGGACGAACAAAATATTTGCTGTACATGTGGGCGACTATAGCCCATACCACGCGGACGTGCAAGACAGTACCCGTTTCCCTTTTTCCAGACGATGAAAGTAGCATAGATTGATTGATCGCATTCTTTTTTTTCTTTTCTTTAAGTGATGTGAAATTGCAGGGCATAACATATAAACATAAAATAAGCATTTGTACTCAATTCTATCAACTACAGTATCCAATAAGAGTGAGTAAACCCTTAACAAAAAAGTGGAATATTTAAATATAAGTTTTTATAAAGTGGTTTTAAATTAAAAACCTTAAATAATGATAATGTTGACATTCTGTGATACATTTTGTTGAAAGAGTGGCAACAAAGTCACCCATGCTCTATAACACATTAGAATAAATGTAAATTTCAATTGAATGTAAACATTTTGTATTGTCATCATTGTATCCGTAATAATATAATAATTAAAGCAATAAATTTATACTCTAAACGAATACATTACGAAATTATTCAACATAACAACAACAATAACCAGACACATTTAAAGGTTATGTGTCCCATTTGAAGGCCAAAAATGAAAAGGTTAAATTCCAACGGCATTTGAAAGATACTTATTTAGAACTTCCCTTTAAAAAAAAAAAGGGGGGGGGGCTTTAAAATGTCTTTAAGTGGGAAAATAATGACTTTTAGCTGTCAAATCGACTTAAGTGCTACCACGTCAGTAAATAATAGTCTGATTTTCAGACCATTGTACCGAATGGTCGTACGTTTTGTGCTGCACAAAGATTCAATCATTTTAATTTTGGCCATTACAAGAAGTGGGTTATTGATGTAGACAAATGCTCATGACCTCTTTACAGCTCATTTTATGTACTGTTTGTTATTACAAAAGAAGAAAAAAGCCAGTCAGTCACTCAATAGTGTCTGACTAGTGAAGTCTAGCAAGTAAACGGGTTTCCTTACATAATTTGAATATTACTTATTAGGACACTGCTAACGTTTACATTTCACAGATAGGGCATACATTACATATTCATAATTCCTGCAAAGTTCTACAGAATTTGATGTCGACAAATATTGATAAAAGATTACCTAATTTGGGTTTTCTGTTGTACGCAGAAAACCTAAATTTTGTATTCTTTCATCAATATTCGACTTCGAACTCATTTGTTTTGAAATGTGTCTTAAATGACATCCTCTTTCACATTATGATACAATTTATTTAAGTGAAATTTTGCCATCATATTTTGGGGGTTCCCAACACTTTAAAGTGGTTTTAAGAGGAACAATCGGTGTTTCCCAGGCAACGGTCAGTAATGAGTCAGTTACCGTAAACAAACCCTGGCCTCGTTTTGACATTTGCAGGAAAATTAACCATCTTCACAAATATGTGGCACTTTTTATTATGACTGGAAGACAACACAAAAGATTCGAGGTCTGTCACTTCGAACCATCGTGAGAAGTGGCTCTGCATGGCAACTTGGGGGCGGGGGCAGAGTCGGTCCCTGTCCCATTTAAAAACCATACCCGAAGTGAAGAAAGGGCACACGAATATGTTATATATGGTATTCGCTTGTCAGAGATTTCTTTTAGTCAATATTAGCAGCGAAATAAAGCGACACACCCTATTTCGCTTGTCAGATCTATTGTCATTTTCGCTATTTTACTCCCCCACCCCCTGAAAAAATAATTCTTGGGTGTACCCCCGACAAAGGTTTTATAGACCGGTCCATGACGTGAAATTACAATGGAAGAAAAATAAGAATCACTTGCGACTATGAGAATGAAAACAATGGGCATCGGAACAAAATCTTTGAAGAAGAAAAGTGAGAATGTCATGAACTTTGTACATGAATAATTTGTTGGTAGTAGACCATAATTGTGCCTTAATTGTTCATATTTTTAAAAATGAAAAAGATTGACTGAGAATTTCGAAAATATTACTCAGAGTTAAAGTGAGTTTGTCTTGAAACTTTCAAATGTGGAAAACTTAGAAATTAGATTGTTTTGAAATCATGAAAAAGCAAACTCAGAATATCTTAATAAGGAAAACGGGAAATTGAAACCTTAATTTATTATGATATTGTCACGATTCTATGGGATTGAAAGCTAACAATGTACTGAAACTTTCAAAAAGAAAATATGAAAATTTCTTAAAACAGTGAAAAGGTAAAGTGTGAATAATTCAAAAATATGGGAAAATTCCTAAATTTGTGAACAAAAAACTCAGATGTCTTGATAGTATGCGTACAAAAAAAAAAATCACCCCTGGAAATTCTTCTATAAATCTGAAAACTGTACCATAGTCTTAACACTCAGATACAACAGATACTTTAAGTATGAAAAAGAACAATAGGCTGTCTGAAATATTAAACAGGAAAAGAGTACATTGACACTACCAAAGATAAAGCTAGATGTGTCCTGAAACTATGACACCCCCTTCCCGAAAAAGAGAAAAAATAGGGAAACTGATGTACAGCAAGGAAGCACAGATCTAGAAAATACCTTATTCAATTGGAATTAAACCTTGCACGGTATTTGACTTTCTATCTAAACTGGTTTTATATTGCGTCAAAATAGAACCCCAAACTATCCTTACACGAGGAGGACAAATCACAATACCTTACCTCGACATTTCCAGACTACTTTATTCCCTATATAAGGCCAAAGTCCTGATGAGCTTAAAATGTATATGTTCCACATTCTTGGGTGTCTATAGAGGTTACGAACAATGAGTGAAATATTTGGGCAGTTTTACAAGGGCGGATGACTTCTTTTTGGTATTACTAGACCTATTAAAGATGACATATAATGTTCTAACTCACATGACCGACCTGCATAACCATTGTGACGTCATGTGATACGGTTAATATGATATTTATTTAAAAGAAGTAAAAAAAAAGTACCACGTCTTGTAAGGGTCCTGTACATGCTGTAATTGTCGAATAATAGTCTGGTTATGGGATTTATGTTTAAAAAAATATATATTTATAAAGGTTAAATCGAGTTTTTTCAAACATAAGTATTTTCCCACGAAGAATGGCCCATATATATAATATTTTAGAAAAATAAAATTATGGAGATGATATTAACCATCGAAAGTGCGATTTCTAAATGCACAAAACATAGATACAAAGTTGGAATCGTGTTTTTTAGCACACTTAATATAAATCAATGTTTACTTTAATATACTCATCACATCAGTTTAATCAGATCTGTGCATAACACTTCAATTTCTGTCACCTTTAACACAAATACTCTAAATAGCACATGTGCCCTGCTGCATTAGAGCGACTATTTTTTTAAACAGATCTTTCATCTCATCAGCCAATATGACTTTTGTTTTTTTAAGTTATGAATACATTTTCAAATTTACAAAGTCATGGACAAAATCATATTATCAGATAATTTAACGTAAAGCAATGATTTCCCGGATAATGCTGTTTTCAAAAATGCTTTTCCATTTTTAAGCGATAACAAATCAATCATGTAAACAAACTTAATAATATTATAGACTTAGAACTTGTTTTAGACGCTCACCAAAGCCGTTTGTAAAACGATCTTCTAAATTTTGATATACATATACAACAACAATACCAAAAAGGGTAATTGAGGCACTGATAAAAATATAAAAGCGTAATCAACTATTCATCATGTTCATGGAAAAAATATCATCTTTCTCTCAAAGATCATCAGTTGTCGCGAACATTTTCACCGATTAAAGTGCTACTGACAAAATGCCCTATTTTCACATGATCTAGCTGTTTTGAGACTCTATTTGAGACAACTACTGTACATGCTGTAGTAGATTCATCAAATGACAGAAAATAACATCAGAGATGTCTTTTTTGTGTGGTTATTTCACCGTTTTAACTGTTTACTTTCGGTCTTTCTCTTCAACGGGGATAAGCATTCTTGCTTATGATAGTTGGCCTCTGCATTTATCTTGATTTGTTTTTTAAACTTACCTCCATACTTTCAAGCTTTCAATTATGCATTTTTATTTGTGTATATTTAATTTGTCACTCTTTATGTAAATCAATTATATTATAAACTATTATTGTTATTTGTATGTTTTATATTTGATTTATCAATAAATGCAGAAACATCTGCTAAAAAAAACTTTAAAAAAATTGATTCTGCATTGTTTGACGGCGCCACAGACCTAGATGTTTACATGATGTCTCTCGTGTATGGACATTGTGCACGTTAATGATAATAACAATGACACCATACCTCAGGGTAGATACACAACAAATATAACTAGCAACTAGCAAACACAAAAGACGAATTACATGTATATCTATATTCACAGCATATGAATTTAACTTGACATAGTAATTGTTTACAAACTTACGCAGCAATAAACAGATGATGTCAAGGCTACAAAATTACACAACACATAACGCGTAAATATTCACAATTGAATGACAAACGCCCTTAAAACTAAAACAACAACAACAACAACAACATATTTTTGACCATTTTTTTCCTTCAAAGTTGACATGTCTTTATATACATCTGTTTATGGCATTTGCATTGGTCTTTGAAACTACTGTATAATAGACATAACTGATTCAAAAAGAGAAAATGCATTCATGCTGACGAAGGTTGGACTCGGATGAAAAAATAGAATAACTGTTCTGCAACAATTCAATTCAATTTATTCACTCACTAAAACCACATAAAATACAAATACAAAACTATAAAATTACAAACATCTTGACAATAAATACAAGTGTAGCTTGGTTAAAAAATAAGCGGGACAAATGAAAGATTACAAATCTTATAAATGTCACCTCTACATTGAAAACACACGCGCACTCACGCACACACGCATACACATTATGGTATTTGAACATGAATGGTAAATATCAGCCTGGTCATGATGGCATTTACATGGCCTGGGTACCCAACGGGCTCTTCTATCAGGTCTTTTGTCTCTTGTGTAAAATAAATGCAAAATGTCAGTGGAAGTGTTAACATAGTCCTGTCCATATTTTTGGCTACCTCTGAGAAAGCAATTTAAAAAAATTAAGTTACTAATTATCGAAATGATGATTTTGTCAACAAAATGTACCTCAAGAGAATTATGGTACTCAAGATTGCATTTTTTATAATGTAAAGTAGAAGTGAATTGAAAAATTTGAGTTATTATATCTGATCTATTAAGGTTATAATTTTGTTTATTAAACAAAATTATAATGTCTTTTCTTTAGATGCAGACCATATTGGGGCCACAAAGCAAAAGGGCACTTTGGTGTTGTTTTCTATTTTTAGGTGAATGTGACACCCCCTTCCCAATGGACCATTTTGCGAGCCATATAGCTCTTCCGTCTGACAAAATTTGGTCCATGTGGTGTCGAGGAAAAGTTGATACAAAGTCTTCGGATGTCTGACACCCCTTCCCAACGACAATCTTTGTCATTTCTTGTTTTGTTTTGTGATGTCCAATCATACTACATACTTTCAATAATACTTCTTACTGATAAAGTTCGGGTGCATGGGCTATATCGGGTGAAATCGACCAGACTTTGAGGTCTGTTTGGGCACCCGACATGTACGGTCAGGCTGACAAACTTTTCGTCAATGAGTTAGATGGTGAAGGTGACTTTGAGGGGTCAAATCTTATGGATTAATTGGGGGTGACTATTTCGGGAGAGGCTCCTGGCCTAACATTAAATCTTGGAAATTTTTCATAACTTTGCCATAAATTGTTTGAAAGAAACACATTACAAGTGTAAAGCGAGAAGTTGAGAAACAAGTCTTTTTCTTAATTGAGACAAATGTTACTGACCTGCAGATTGGAAATACTGAGATTAATGAGAATGATGTTTGTCCATATAAGCCCTTTTCAACATCTTGGGCCGATTGATTTTATGAAGCGATGAAAAGCATACACAATAGGGTGTCGATAGGTGCTTGATGACTCAGAGGTTTAAAAGAACGGCATAGGCTAATAAATAAGCCTTTGATAAGTGATTGTCAAAGATTATCCGAAGATGATTAATGCTCAGCCATAAAATCATCTGAGAAAGAAGATTCTGTTTATATGGATTGAGCGATGACCTAAAGGTTTTGACCAGCAACTTTTTGATCAGGGGCATTAGGTTAGGGACATTTCCCGCCCTATTCAAATTGAATATACTTACCCCCGCCCCCAATCCTGAGATGGTATTGAAGTTTCTGAAGAAGTGATTGGACTACCTTGCTCATGTTAGGGGTAAAATATCCATCACTACTCAGAGTACGAAACTAGGCTTGCGATCCCGTTTGTGATATTGAGACAAGGACCGATCTAGGATTTTGTAAAAGAGGGCACAATGCCGTCAAAAAAATATATGCCTGGGTGTGGTTAAATCACTTTATTTTTGTCAAATACCTTGGTTTGAAAATGTTAACGGAGACGCTTTAGGGTTGTGTACTTGCGGTATACCACTTGGGTTCCAGACTCGGGTAAGAGCCGCTTAAGGGCGATTGTGCCCCCTAGCTACCGGTACCTCCCCCAATAATGTCGATGTTATAAAATACGAGGAAATGCGTACCGGTACTTAAACTATTTACCTTAATTCTGAAGCGGATTGTAGCTCATGGTTATACAAAATGTCGCATGTTTAATTCGCTTATCATAATATGACTGATATTCATAGAGTGGTCAGTCGAGAAATCTAGATTTTCATGAATAATATCAAACATTATTTACACACAACCAACAACGATAAAACATCTCGAATCTATTTTATTGTAGCCCTATACGCATTCCGCTCTTTTGAAAGCAGCTTTCGCTTCAGTGCGTCTGCCATTGCCGAAATCCATTGTTTGGCAAAATGCTCCCCCTATCATTGTCTAGGTGAGTTGGTCTACCCATACACGTCACCACATGATTTGTTCCAATACTTCACCGTGTGGAATATACGTCAGAAAGTTGTCGTTTAATTCGGGAATATAGTGCTGTGTACACCCTCTTCCATTCCCTTAGTTCGGCCGTGGTGTCTATGAGAATATCGCCTGTTCTTTCATGATGGCGGCTATGAGAAAGTCGTGTTAAATGCAGACTAAGGAATCGGTGGACGTACTCAAAGTGGCGTTGAGTGGAATTAAGGAGGGGCGATGGCGGGGAACTCTGCCTCAGGTGAGCTTCTGATCTCAATGATCGATAAAGTTTAAATACTAACAAAGATTATTTCTAATTTTTACGACATTATCTGCTTGTCAATCTTTAATTGAATGAATGACATGGTTAAGTAATTCTATGTCAGTCAGTATATCTAAATGATCAATACATTTTAAATACTTACACAGATTATTACTCATTTTTACGAGATTATCTGCTTGTCAATGTTTAATTGAATGAATGACATGGTTAAGTAAGTCTATGTCAGTCAATATTTTGTTTCCTTTATACTTTTTCAATGCGGATTATTTTGTTGTGTCTACACAACCATATTTCATTCCAAAATGAATAATTGCTCCTCAAAGAACATTCATTTACGTGTACAATGTTGATGAACATAACGAATTTGTCAAATGATGGTCAAATAATTCAATAGTGTCTATAATACTATTTCAGTTAAAATAAAAGTACACTTATTTCACCTAATCTCCAAATTGACAATCTATAGGTCCCATAGACTTTCTACTTGTATTCTTTTGTCATGTGTAAATTTGCAATGTTTGTTTGTTATATATTTGTAAAAATGCAAAAGAAAAAGAAATTCAAACAGAAATAAATAAATCAAATCAAGTCAAATTATTGGTTAGTGACGACTATTAAAGCTTCATGTATGTACATGTATAATCAACCATTTATGGGGTTCTCTTCCAATAATCATAGTCAACGTGTTATGGTAAATGTATGGTAAATACATAATAAATCTGGATAAAAGCTACTTCCATAGACTTTCTACTTGTCTAATTGGTTAATGACGACCAAGTTTCAGGCATGTTCAGTTTAACCATACATGACTTTGTCAAATACTAAGGGTTTTTTCCTTCCAAGAATCAGGCAAACGCTTTTTGCTAAATATATGTTGGTATATTAAAGTAAATATGGCTAAAATATACTTCCTAAAGACTTTCTACTTGTCTTATGTGTTAGTATTATAGTAACGCGTAAGTTCTTGGCATGATCACTTTAACCATGTATGTTTTCATAATTTTATGCATGTTGTTCATCCAATGCGGCGCTTATGGTAAAAGAATCCGCCTCGCGTTATTATTTGTGTTTTCTTTCCGATTTTATTCATTCAAAGACAACAATCGAATAATAGTAGAATCAAGATGATGATAACAAAATATATAAATATAGTTATATAAACGACAATACAGCATATAAAATGTATACATATCAGCAGTTTTAATGAAGTTATTACAAGTCAAAAACTCCATTTACGAAAATGTATAGTAAGTATACCATTCCTTGTTGCCACTCGATACTCTATTTCCCTGTGAGTATTCATCTAAGCTTTGAAGACTTGAAAATGGGGGGATTTACTCTGAAATTTACAAATGTAAATATTGTACTTCATTATAAGGAACAAATAGGTTACACATTTATTGCCTTCATAACTAAATATTTTATCGCCTCGCATTTTCATTGATGATACATGCTTGCATTCCAAGCTTTCTGCAACTAAAGCAGTGGTTCGTGATCTTGAAAGTCAAACAACCCCCATCAGACATTGTCTTGTCAGAACTGTTACCCTCAAAGTGCAATTCTCGGTCAATCTCAATACCAGGGTTACGTAGAATTAAAAAAAATCCTTACCCTAACCCCTTACTTATCTTCGTGAAGATCTCGACCCCATATCAATCCCCACATTAGTATATGGGGGAAGAGGGGGGGGGGGTACAATAAGCAGATGAACCAGTACAAATACATTGATCCAGACCCCCCCCCCCCCATGGTGTCTAATACAACCACAATCAATATTTTTCCCCTTTTTTCCCCCTTCTACTGGGTTCTTTATTTTCAAAACAAATTCCATTATACAGTATATCCATACATTATATACAAATAATTAAAGAAATAATTTCCATACATAATGGCTCAACAATCAATAATAATGCTTCTTTAATTGATGAACTGTCAGCCACGTTTAAGTACCTGTCATCATAAATTTGTTAATGTTTTCTATTTTGTAGATAATAGTCTACCCAAGGTTTCCAACAGCGTAAAAATATGCTTATTACTCAGCTGAGTAATTTGCTTGGCAAATAATAATTTGAAAGTGTTTGCATTTTTGTGGTTTTGTAAGTTTCATGTATATGCTGTACGTACGGGAGGGACGCTATTTGTAATGATCCCTTTCAAAACTTAACACAACGGAGTTGGTCAAATATTTAATATGTACATAGTGAAGTTCAAGTAAACGGCTTTCATGTAACTAAAGAAGATTACTCGCTATTATTTTGCAATTAGCGATTGCATTCAACACGCTCAGTGGATTCGGTCTGCCATCAAGTTTCCATTTTTGATGAAGGAAGATTTTTTTTCTATCGGGTACCCTTTGACTTGGGTTATTATTAAAATAATCCATATTCACATGTCACATGTTGCCTTAGAACTGAGACCGATGAAAGTTTGAAGAACTAGAAGAACTGGTGCCACATTTTCAAAATGATGTTTTTTTTTTTAAATAATCACTAGAGCGCTACATGAAGTAATAATTCAGAGAAATCATTGGATTGTATATGCAAGGAGTGGCGAAAAAATAGTGAACGGAAGGGGCGAAGGTGACGGAAGTGACTACCCCATCACAGGTTTTTGAAGTTTGTTGTATTAAAAAAATTACATTCCTAAGCAAAACTATAGTATGATAAAAACAAGCAATACACTTTTCACACTTCACTTTTACTTTGCCGGTAGATTGGTGTAAAATTCAAAGGGTTGTAAATATAATACTTAGTAGGTAAGTCTTAGTAAGTAGGGAGCAGCATTGTCTATTTCTATGACTCTTAATCTTGTAAATATACAGTGTAAACTGTGCTTACGTGATACCAACGGAATACAAATTTTCTACAATATTTACTTGCATAGTTTGGAGGATATTATACGAGGGAGCGTAGCGAACGAGCAAGAAGATTTTTGCATTTTATTAGTCTAAACGCTGCACTCTTGGGCCCTCCAAAGCATAAAAATGTGTTGCAGTCTTTAATCAGTATTTGCTATACACTTTCCGGGGGGGGGACGACCCCCTAAAACATTGAGGGGGGACGTGTTCCCTCCCCCGTCCCCCCGGGATCGCCGCCCCTGTATATATGCAATACCACGACGATAATTATTTTGAATCTCTAGAAAACCTATCATACCACACTTTCACCGACTAGATTTGTCGATTTTCTTTTTGAGCATCTTTAGCTGCTTAGCTATTCGACTAGACTAAAACACGTTTATTACCCGTATACGATATGGGTGAACACCCAAATCCTCTTTTTATCCCAATTATTCGGTGTTACGTAACAATAGTTTGCCAACAAATCAATGAGAACGACTTAGCACTTGTACACCTTTTCAGGTCACAAAGAGTTCTATATCTGTACAAAAGAAGTACGAAATGTGTTGTATAATCAAAATGGATGAATCCAGGGAAGATTTCGGGGAACACACCCAATAATTATACTCTACGTCAAGCCTATTTAAATACCAGTGGGATTTCTATAATACCAACTTGTGCCTGAAGCTATGATTACGGCGTTCTTGTAGCCATAATTCATTAAAAGCAGTAATTATTGTGACTCCGTACAAGAGAAATTGATTAACGATTATCTGATGAGAATTGAAGACCATCATGTACGCTTAAAGCCCGGCGAAAACTTCACGATCGACTACGATCAAATCCGACTTTGGAAGACGTTATGGTAGCATTTTATATGAACATTCGAACATGTTAAATCTCAATGACTCAGGATTTGAATAGTTATAATTATGATTAATAAAATCAAAATTTCAAGGGATTTCAGGCTTCTTTGGAGGGGAAGCTAAATCGGCTCAGAATCGTAGTGACGTCAGACCATGCAGTAGGACGATTGTCTGCGATTTGAAGCTGATACGGCTTTTATTCTGAATAGAAGAGTTATATGCACTTTTAGGAATAGGCCAAAATACACTAAGATGAATGAAATATACATGTAGGTAGAAAGGTTTTGTTTTCCTTCTCAATAAGTGATACTTATTTTCATTTACAGGGAAATCTAACCATGATAGCAAACTACTCTATATCTCTCTTTAAAAAAAAGAGTGAATTTTCAAAATCACGGACGTCACTCCTCTGGAGAGTGAAAATAGAGTGAAAATAGAGTAAACATTCACTCTTTTCTTCTTAGAGAGACTCTAAAATCAATCGATTTTCACTCCTAAACAAGTGATCACGGACGTCACTCCCAAGAAAGTGAAAATAGAGTGAAAATTCACTCTTTTTTTTTAAAGAGAGTTTATAGAGCAAATCTGACTCCCCCCCCCCTTTTTCACACATTCATTACTTTCTTGTTATTAGTCCAATTTATTTCAAACTATCGCCATTCTGTTTATCTTATGTGTCTGCTGTCAGATAAATGAAATAATTAAGAGTTGGGTTGCCCTTTGAACTTGGACTCCAATTATCAAATGAGACATGACGCAGCTGAAAAAATAAATTCAGATTAATAATATTGTCTATCGATATCATCTGGATCTAATATGCCGGTGAGAAGAAAAGACGAAACTCATACATACAGTCACGATTCGTTTTCATTATATGCAGAAAAAAATTGCTGAAATTTTTAAATAAAACTATTGTATTTCTATGCAGGGATTATACAATGAAAAGTTATGAACCACCTAACTTTGTCCTTGCTTGAATAGATTCGCGTGAGAAGCGACCAAAGCAAAGTTCAACGCGTTTTCACAACAGAACTGGAAAATATTTTACAGTTCTGTGGTTTTCACATACTATTGTATATATACTAATTGGTTGTTATGTTATATCCACTCCTCCGACTAGGTAGCCTACCCACGGATTATGTTAAAGGCCCTCTGTACTATTAGCTACTTGCTCCCTCTATATAGAAAACAATGCCTAATCGGTAACCATTGGTCCCCCATGATCCTCTTTTTCTTATGTTAATTGAGAGCTGAGTTGATGAGATAGCCACCTGTCAGTGACCACCCTGGGTGATCTAATCCTTTCTGGCCAAACTAGTACAGGTGCGCTTTAAAGCGGGAAATTGGGAAAGAAAAGAAAAACAAATATTGGTTAAAGGCTACAAGTCACTTTTTCGGCCGTGAAGTGCTTTAAAGAAGGCATGGTTTTATAAGTATAATATAGAAAATCTTCCGCTGTCACTACGCTCCCTCTCATGACAGTGCTATTAAATGCAAATTACTAATAGCACCAGAAATGGTCGATGATTCCAGAGAAGGTTGGAAGGGCTACTTCTATGGAATATGTCCAGGACGGGACCACCCCCCCCCCCCCCCAGAAGGAGATGCACACCCACAACACAGTCGAATTTATGGTATAACGCCGCATAAGTCCATAAAGAGATAAAATAAAACGTGTTAATACCAAGGTCAGACTTGGGTTTTCCTGTGTCGTCTAAAGCCATCTAAAATACAAAGTTCCAAACAACAAAATGCAGATTGTTGTTGTTGTTGTAATTTAGGGGTGGGGTAGACCCTTCTCCACTCGGTAGCTAAGCCTCCATCCATGCCGCATCCCCCAGCCCCTGTCATGAAAAACAGAAAAATCATAGCCCCTGGTACATAGCTACTGATACTCCAGGTGTAAGTTGTCCTCGAAAAGACCATTTTCGTACTGTAATCAAATTTAATACACGCATCTTTGTTAAGTGCCATATTAGAAATCCTTTCATTTACCTGCTACGAATAATTGTATTTTGATGGTCAGAATGAAAGCGAATTGCATACAGTATGTGTTAATTGCTAGGACAAGCCAGGACATTTTGTCCTACCGAGCAACAATTATTTTTAACCTGGCACTTAACCAAGATGTGTGCATTAATTCTGATTACATCACGAAAATGGACTATTCTTTGCCAAAACTCTATGTTTACTTTCCCCGAAATCATGTTGTGATTGTTGACATATAATCTTTTGTGATAATAATCTTTTGTGATAATACTGTGCAGAGACTGGGGAAGGCCGGTCATAAAATAATTATTAATAATAATAATTATTATTTATAATAATAATAATTATTAATTATAATTATTATGTGTTCTTATTGGAGATGTCAAGTAAACCATAACATGGCGACCCAGGTAGTCCTGCACTTAACAGCTTCATTTTGCTTGTTAGTTTCCGAATGAACTCCCAATAATTATTCAAAATAAATGCACAAAGTAATCATAACATGCGATCCAGGTAGTCCTACATCCAACAGCTTCAGTTTGCTTGTTAGTTTCCGAATGAACTCCCAATAATTATTCAAAATAAATGCACAAAGTAATCATAACATGCGATCCAGGTAGTCCTACATCCAACGAGCTGAATTTTTATTGTTAGTTTCCGAATGAAATCCCAAGAATAAAATTCATCATTCATGTCACATGCACTGCAACGTGTGGTGTACCAAAGTCAACAAAAAAATAATTTTTTTTTGTTGCTTTTGTCGTAGCTATTTTTCTTTGTTCTTTCCTTTTTTCTCGTTTGCTTAGTTTTTCTTTGGAGCTTGTTGCTTCTACTGTTTTGTTTTAATATTTCGTTTCATTTATATTTTTGTAATTTCCTTTTTCATGCTTTTCATTGTTTGTCAAAGTTTTCATTGCTTGTCAGAGTATTTTGGTATGAAACAGATAAATGAATTCCAGGTGATATGTATTTTAAACTTGTTTTTTTCTCGCCACCATTAGTTGGAAAGACGTCGCAAAAAGATACTGCTTTTTTAAATAACGTGCATGACATACCATCATTTAACAAAAAATCATTCTTATTCTTTTACACAGAACTTGTTAAACATTATTTTGTTTCCCTTTTCTCTTTATTCTCCTCACCATGCAGCGTCGACGCCTCTGCCAACGGACACAGTGGCATTGGGCAGTAAACAGACTATTATGACGGGTAAGATTGGAAAATTATGAAAATAAACAATCAAGATCATTTTCGCGATGTGCCTATTAAATATGTTCTTTCTCAATACCTACAGGTAACAGCATAATTATTCATATACTCTTGCCAAGTTTATAATTATTTAAATATGTAAAAAAGGGATTTGTCCTGATTTACGTTTCTTGAGAATGTGACATATTAAAGCATACATCTAAAAGTATTCAACAAAAGCCAATCAGTCCAACATTATTTCTTTAGCTATGAAAAGCACAACAAACACATACAATTTACAAGGGCTATGAATGATATACTTCTTAACTGTCTAATTGTGATTTTATCAATATAGCCATAGCCAATGTGAATCCATAAGAACGAGTCACAAGCACTGCCTGACAAGCGAAACTCATTTACCCTTTTTTTTTTTTTTTTAAGAATAAAGATAAAAAGCCCAGGCAGCATTATTTTACTTCATAACATCTAATTTTAGCTCTTAGTCATGTCAAGGACTGGGACTATCTCGTCATACATGAACTGAAGAAACAGTCAACCGAGAAATTAAAAATTTCTCTCGTTTTCCCCCCGACTATTCAAATTTGAAAAAGCTTTTTGTATAATGCAAATATGATTATAACAGGGAACAAAATGAGACATGACACAATCATTGATAACAATGTTCATGTTCAAACAACATGTTTTGACGAAGTTTCCCTAAGTTTACCTTTCTAGAGCAAACATGAATTGCCAAACGAAGGTGAACATATGAAAATGGGTCGGTGACATTTGGCGCATATCACTATCTTGTTTTATAGGTTCGGAAGGTGCATCCATGTTTTTAAGTGTATAATTAACATGCTCTCAATATAACTCTTTTCAGTCATATTTAAATGTAGTCATCATCGATGAACCTTCGCTAAGATGACTCCCCTCCCCCGCCCCAGCCCCCCCCCCCCCGCCCAAACCCCCAATACAAAAAATGAGCTAGCTTGTGGAGGGTTAGTCTGCATGAACAGACTCTAATTTGACACTTTACCATAATTCCCAATGCCTTGAGCAGCGTATCCGGACACCTACTCCCTGTACATCCACCCCCCCCCCCGCGAATAACCACCCCAGTCAACTACCCCCTAGGGCAACCACCCTCTAGGACGACTACACCCCGGACAACTACCCCCTAGGACTATCACCCGGACAACTACCCTCCGGACGACTAACCCCTAGGATAGTTGTCGGGCGGGTAGTTGTCCTAAGGGGTAGTTGTCATAGGGGGTAGTTGACTTGGGGTGGTTATCCGGGGATAGATGTCCAGGGGGTAGGTGCCGTAGAACCCTTGAGCAGAGCCTAAGCGTGTCAGTCTCTATTGCAGTAAGCTGTCAAGCTAGTCTCACTCTGCAGACACTAGGGACTTTTAGAAATGCACGTCAAGAGCTTTGACTGCAACGTGTGACGTCATTTTAAGGCACTGCGCATGCGTTATGTCGTCTCAGTCGGCGATCGAGAATGCGTCAACCTTGATTTTCCTAAATCTAGTACATGCATACATACATACACATTGACATTTATATAGCGCCTTTACATGTTGAAAGGTACTAGTATGCCACGTGCGCCTTTACAGTTCCTCAGGTAGACAAAGGAACATCCCTTCCCTGCTATTATGTAAAAATGTGTAGAACAGGTGTCACATACTAGCAGTGAAGGGATGTTCTTTTGTTGAGGGTAGAATGAGGAACTGTATATTTTGTCCTCTTTCTATGTCCGTGATGTTTATTGTGTTACTTCCTGCATGCATATCGTCGAGTGCAATCTAAAAGATTTCTAATTGTAGCCAACATGGGCAGTTAAGTACGTTGACACGCATGATCAGTCGGCGTTCGTCGTGTTCTCGTTCACTCATTCTAAAAGTCCCTACTGTTACACACAGTGACTGACAAGAGCAGTGTGTGTGCCTGCAAGCTAGTGAAACTGGCGAGAACTCTGCAACAGACAATACTCCTACTACCCCCTCTGTTTTGACAATCCCGGAGCGGCGGGGCCCCAGGGCGTGGTTGTTTTTCAAAGACCTGAATGCTCTTTCCATTGTACTCTCCATGGCCATGCATTTACATACCTAGCCAAGTGCTCTATATTTCCACACTAAATTACCATCATGTCCAGACACAACTATTTCCCGCCACTCATGCACCTCCAAAACTAAACAAAAATCGAACAAAACTACAACAAACATGGACCATTTTCGAAATGTAATCAAATTTAGGCGAAAATTGCCAACAAGTGCCTTGTTACAAATTATTTCATTCACCTGTTATGAATAAAAGTATTTTAAAAGTCACGATGCGAATTGCATACATTAAGGGTTGTTATGTAGAACAAGTCATAATGTTTGTCCTACCTAGCAACAATAATTATTTATCAGATTAATGCGCCATAACTAGATATGGGGAAATATAGTTTAGCAATGTAGTTGAGCAATGTGAAACTATCAACTAAATTTAATGATTTTGCATAAAATTTGATAACAATCATGATATCTAGAAGTTTGGGGCAAAGCGGACACGACCTACCATCTCAGTTAAAATATGATTATACATGTACTTCTGTATTATCTCAACCTTTCAACTTCGAAGAAGAAAAGAGAGCATTTGGTGTACATTATATTCCACAATTTTATTGTCTTAATTCTCAATTTTTAATTAGATGATGACCGGAATGACTGATTATTCTTTTAGCAAATAAACGTTTAAACCTTTTTGGCCGGAAATTACTCAATGTACTTTTTAAAAGCGTTCAAACACAGAGCTTTGAATAATTCATCCACTTTTTTAAAACTGAAAAGTGTTAGTTTTGAAAGTGTTAACACCATTCAAAAAGTTTATCTCTGACGCACTCTATGCCATTTATATGGGGTTATAAGAACACTAAAACACAGTTAAAAGGTTATTAGGGATATGAAGTTGGACGCAAGCAAGCATTGGCCGGATTTGAAGAGGACTTTGCCCTTTACATATTTGCTTGAGAGATTTACTTTGTCTGAAGTAGTTTTTATGAACTGCAAAATAAATTCCGTTGTGAAAAGGAAAGGGGAAAATCTGGGGGTCATGCACGTCACTTGAATAATCATTCACTGCTTTATTCTCTAAGGGTTTGGGCGTCGTATATGGAGGTACGGGTCATGACCCCAAAATAAAAGGTATTTGTCTGAAAATTTGGCTATGACAGAAGTGTAGACAATGCAAGGAGATCAGGGTGAAAGGATAGATAAAATGCATTATGATACAACTTAAAATATAACAAAACAACCAAAATACATACATTAAAAAAATATATAGGGAAATTTGATAAAATTATGGTCAGTAATAGAGGTACAAACAGACCAGAACAAGAGGAAATAAAAAGGTGGGATGCTTTTAATTAACTGACCTAGATTATGGGTGTGTCGAATATACTGTGTTGGAGTTCATTGAATGATTTGCATGCGCAAAATCTATGATGGTTTAAAAAAATTGTATAAGTACAATCTTGTATAACTAAACGAGAGCATATTGCTTTTGGTAATAAATGGTTTACTGCTTTATACACCAAAATCAATCCTTGTCCCACTCGCCCCTTTTCCCTCCTTTTTTCTTTTTCTTTTTCTTTTTCGTTATTATTATCATTATTATTATTATTACTACTATTTGTTAAATCATTATCGTCGTCATTGTTATTAATGTTATTATTATTAATTATCTCTCATTGTTCCCCCTTCTCTTTCTCTCTCTCTCTCTGCCCCCCTCTCTCTGCCCCCCTGTCTCTCTCTCTCTCTCTCTCTCTCGCTCTCTCTCCCTCTATCCCTCTGCCTCTCTCCCTCTCTCCCTCTGCCTCTCTCCCTCTCTTGTCACATACAGAGTTCGTCATCGCTATCACAGCATTTTGCAGTCTCATATTCATCTTCTGTGTCGCGTTCGTGTTCATATTCGCTTACTGCAAGAGAATCCACCGGAAGGAGGACGAGGAGGAGGGCGAGTACATCGGTGATGAGGAAAGCTTGCCTGGAAGCCAACAAAGTAACAACTACCCACGGAAGAACATACAAGGTCATCCTCATAATCAACCTCAAGGTCATCCTTTAGGTCATCCTCAAGGTCATCTTCAGGGTCATCGCCCAGGTCATAGCAATCACGTGCTCAGCGTGTGGGACACGTATCCACTGTATTACGTGAGGGAGAGGTCGGTGGCGGAAAGTTTTTGGGAGACGGAGGCGGTTCGGAACCCGATGCATAGAGAACCGGCAGTTATATATTAATCAATGCTGGCCATTTAGATGTATATCTTATTTTAAGCAATTAAAATCATTTATTCATGATTATTTTATAAACTAGGCGGTTACTGCTCGTACCTGTTGTGACCAACGATTTTTTTACAACAAGGCAAGAGTACTATTTACACTACCGGCTAACGGGTGTATGAACCTATGAATTTTTTTTTTCGCGCATCAAGAAGTATATTGGTCATGTTGACCATTTTGATCAGTTCAGGAAACTATCATCATTAGCTAAGGCGATTGATATTGTCAAATACGATGTAATTTTTACGATAAACAATTTTCTGACATGCCGTTTCTGTTGTATTTCCGGATCCCCCGGGTATTCAATATACCCCATGTCACTATTTAGCCTTTAAATACGGCTTTCATCGTATCAAACCATTCATATTATTTTTTGTTAATTTGATTTGTTAGTCTTTAATATATTGCGACAAAACTGATATAATTTGTTCCCCGTCTGTCTTTACGAGTATGCAATTTCAGAATATATTTGCAATGTCTATAAAGGATTCTATGTTAGAATTGAACCATTGTATATGTCATTTTAGAATACACACATAACAGGGTATTGGTGAATATTTGTTACATAAAATTACAGCTTAATGTGCTTCGTAATTATTTAAAAGACAATTAAGAAGTTAAGGCGGTATCAACTGCTGCGGAAAGTCGTAAGTGTTATTTCTGTATCTAATTATTTACAGAGTGTATTTTATATGATATTTCCTATTGAACCAGCTACAAATAAAATGTAATTTCATCATAAATTATAATTAAGTTTGGATCTTCCGTACAATTCCATCAATTTCATATGGACCTTGTTTTATTGTTTTGTTTTGTTTTTGTCCCTGAGATACATGAAAAATATAAACATTTTATCATGGATCACTCCTCTTACAGTGATGATGAGCATTAGGCAGGAGTTTAAGAAATACCGTTTTCTGTTGTGCCAATATTTATTGATATATTATGTAATGATTTAGGGCTTTTATCCTATTTTATAATTGTTTTATTACGGTTTTTGTCAATGACAAACTATATCATGCATTTTATAATGTGTAGAGGTGTCGTGGTTGTGTGGACACGCCGCCGAACCACATGGTACGTGGTTCGAATCTCGCCGCGACATTAATGTCCTCTGGCAAGACATTAATCTACATTTGCCACTCTCCACCCAGGTGATGTAAATGGGTACCCGCTACTACCTGGTTAATGGGTACTAATTGAATGCCAGAGCGCCGTATTCGGGTAGCTTGGTTTAAGCCGGAGTAAGGTTATTGCGCTTCGAAACGTTGATATTGAGCGCGATGTGTAAATGTTGCTATCAATATTATTATCATCATCATTACTTTTACTATCATTATCATTTTATCACTGTTATCATTGTTATTTTTATTATTATCGTTATTATAATCGTTGTTATTATCATTAAAGGGAGAGAGCTTTTTGACGATAAATCTAACTATATATTATTCTACTCATAGTACAGAGTACTTAGGAAGCTTTTAACTTTGTTTCGTGCAATAAACGTCTGATCACGATATTGTCATATCGTGCATGTTTTTCCTTCGCTTTTTTATTAATTACCATTATTTTTTAATTGTTGTCATTGAACTCCTTTGTACAACATATTACAATAAATGCATTTAGCAGTATATAATTACTTACTCGTTTTATGGATTTTGTTAAGTCTTTACAGGAGGCATGAGAGGATGTATTTGGCTTGCCTAGGCTATTGTAACTTTAATACTGAGTGAGCTTCGGTCAGCCATGTTATAACTAGGATTTCAAGGGAAAGGGGGCCGCGGGCTCTTTCTGGCCATGGAGCAGTGAAGTTAGTCCGTAAAAAGTGTGGGAGGGTGGGGGTGGGGGGGGGGTATGATCCTAAACAGGTGCCGATATATTTCTCGCGAACACACACGCACACAAATACCCAGATTTACACATCTACAACAAAAAGTAATTTGAAAAACATTTAAAGAGAAATTTCAGAGATAGAAGAATCGATTATTATGCTTATAGCGCAGTGCATCAATTTGGTCAAAATGTTAAAAAACTGATAAGAGAACAAAAAATTCTCCTTGAAAAGTGGTGGTTGTAATAGAAAAGGCCACCCTCTCTTAAATAGAAATGTATGTTACCCCCCCCCCCCCCCGGCCCGAACCTACGCTAGTGAAAAGAAGTGGTTGCTTTGCTGCCATTGGCCCGAATTCACAAAGCAGGTTTGACGACAAACCTAGGTTTATGTGCGTCATCAAACCTCCTTTGTGAATTCGGGCCATTGAGTTTAATTAAAGCTCATGCCGTAGTTTACAGGAGGGATCAGACCGCTCTGCAAGGTCACTGAACAGGTGGTTATCTCATCAACTCAGCTCTCAGTTAACATAAGAAAAAGAGGATCATGGGGAACCAATGGTCACCGATTAGGCATTGTTTGTTATATAGAGGGCGCAAGTAGCTACCAGTAGTGCAGTGGGCCTTTAATGACCAAATCTTTTCTCAGTCAATTTTCCGTCATGTATGAATAAGTATGAATATATACACACTCAGCCAAAAACAGTAAGTGGACACTCTCCACTGCTCAAAATTGTCATATTACCGGTAACTGTCAATGAAATATAATAAAATACATATCTAGTTAAAGGAAAATTAATTCTCTACCAAACCTGGTTTGTAATAACGCGTCGGAACGCGTATTATGACGCACATAAACCTAGGTTTGTCGACAAACCTTTGTGAACTTCGGGCAAATAAGGTAAAGTTTGGAACGTTCTTGCTCGGATGGGCTCATCCATTTAACCAGGGCTTGTAATAAAACACATCCCTGATTTAACCATTAGATGATCTGATTAAGAAAATTGCGGAAATAGAGCAAGTAGCCATTCAATAATTGTGAATGAACATCTGTAAGATAGTCTTGTTTTACAATGAAAACAACGATTGAGCATTAGATGATAGCTGCATACTTTCAGGACTGCAAGCATGGTCAAGATGTTTCTCCTTTCGTGTTTCTCGAGATTTTGTTGTTGTTGTTACTCTACCATATAGAACTGCTCATCAACATTTAAATGTCCAGATCACCTGTATTTGCAATATTCTTCAAAAGACTCATCTAGTGTTAAATGACTATGCTCACCCATGCATGAATGGTATGATTCCAATTGCAGCATCCTTATAGAGAGGATTAATTTATGTTTATTTTGATATATGAAAGATAGTTTATATAAAATATTTATTTGAAAATGTTAATCATCAATAGTGTCCACTTTCTTTTTTCTTTTTTGTTGAGTATACTTTAGTTTGATTGAATAGTATTGTATTATCAATGGCTAGTTGTATCATCTTCCTCGCCATCGCTTTACACATAACTGACGAGCAATTAAGATTTATGAAATAATGCATGTAAATTTCATCAAGTTACCGTTTGAAACAACCTGTTCGGCTAACCAACCTGTGTGTGTACTTCATAAGGGAAAACGCAGCAGTCTTGCGTTGAAAAAAACAAGCATGACTTTTGTTTCTACAAACGAAAAGTGCTGGATTGAGTCAATATACAAAATCTTACCGTTAGTGGGCGCTTTTTATATTTTGTTATACAGACTGAGGACATGACTATGAATAGGAAATGCAGCAAATATAGGACCAGCATTGTACATAGATTTAAAAAAGAAAAGGAGATTCCTAAAGCGTCGCTAGAGGGGGTGTTACTTCTAACTTCTCCGTTCACTTTCTTTAGCTTTACATCAAAACACTTTCACGTGATTTTCTTTTCTTTTTATTTTGCTTTGAGGGTTTGCATTTCGTCTGTCCGAAGCCAGAAAGGCATGAAAGTGTGAAGGTTAACGGCCCTTTGGTTCTAGACAGACGATTTACACAGTACTATTATAGGAAGCTAATATACAGTAGGCTTGCGGGTGCACCATGTGAGAGAGAGGGAGGATTGAGGAGTCCTGAAAAGGACTCTCGGTAATCTTTGTTGAGAGTTGGTAGGTCCTAAAAAGGACTTTTGGTATAGTGTTGAAAAAGACGCTTGGAGAGGATGAGTGGCGGGAGTGGCTCGACGTTTCGAACAGGTTGACTATCCGTCGTCAGGAGTGAAGCTAATAATTATACCTCAATGGTATGGTATGGTATGGTATTTATTGAATCATGCATCGCAGTTACATGTACTGAATTGCACATGGATATACATTGCATTTTAAAAAAGAGAGTACAATTTAAAAACTGTAGCATTGCAAAGGGGGAGGGCGATTAAGCCCCCCCCCAAAAAAAAAAAAATAAAAAAAAAATGAAAAAATGAAAATCAAATGGAGGGAGACATCTGTTCCTCGCTTAGTGCCTCTGGTAAACAGTTTCCGCAGCCGTAGTTCTTTAACAAAAAGCACTTCTAAGCTGATAGCTTTATATAATCCCAAATCTTTATTATCTTGCATGGGGGGGGGGGGAGACGTATTTGCACCTCTTTCACTCTTTGATAGAAGGAAACATCTGCTCTTTGCTTGTGGTGAATTGTCTGGACGGTGTTTTTTCATCAGTTTTTATTTTATAGTTTTAAAGATACTATGTCCCTTTTGCAGCCAACTTAAAATTCAGTATAACTTTGCAGGAATTATGAATATATGTCCTATCTGTGAAATGTAAACGTTTGCAGTGTCCTATTAGTCAAATTATGCAAGGAAACTTGTTTACTTGCTAGACTTCACTGTCAGACACTATTGAGTTATTGACTGTTTTTTTCTTCTCTGGTAATGACATACATAAAATGAGCTGTAAAGGGTACATGAGCATTTGTCTACATCAATAACCCACTTCTTGTAATGGCCAAAGTTAAACTGATTAAATCTTTGCGCAGCATAAAACGTACAACCATTCGGTATATACAATGGTCTGAAAATCAGACTATTACTGACTGGCTCTATAGCTCTTAAGTCGATTCGACAACTAAGAGTCGTTATTTTCCCACTGAAAGATATTTTTAAGCCCCCCTTTTTTTGTAGGGAAGTTCTAAATTAGTATTATCTTTCAAATGCCGTTGGTATTTAACCTTTTCATTTTTTGGCCTGCAAATGGGACATAGTACCTTTAAGAAACACTGCGTCTGTAAACATTGGAGAGAGTGTAGCAACCGAGCGAGAAAACGCTATAGAGCACCAAAAGGCTTACTACATAATGGAGTATATGCAGATGATTATTACGCACATCGTTTTTAAATTCGAAAGAGAAACTTGACATAGGCGACCAGACGTGAATATGGTACGACAGTCCCCCCCCCCCCCTCCCACCTCCTTAAGAAAGTTAATTTGCATAGATTATAGACATCCGGTTCAAATCCGTGGTAAGGCGTTCCGGTACCGTCCTGGGGTCTTTGGGGCTTTCCCACCTATAATAACACTTTAGCGACTAAATGCTCTTTCGAAATCTCAACCTAAGACGATTTTAATAGCCTTGTACGTGGCCTTTTGAAATGAGCGAACGTGACGTTTTATGTTATTTGAACACGATCTCTATGGGACATACAAAAGGGTATTGAAATTGTCTTTGAGTTATTTTTTTCGACGGACGGTGTTTCAAGAGAAAATAGGGATATTTAATCTGCTGGTGCGTTTTGATGGCCTAGATGCACGAAATTGAAGGGGACAAAAATCCTGCCTCCATAATTATGTATCTGGGTGTGGATATGGAAGGGTTTCCCCTTCAATTTCGAGAAAACACTTAGTAGGAAACTTTGAGGGGAAACTTGTACATCATGACGTATATGACATACATACTGGTCTGAACGATTCAAATCATCGGCGGTAAGACATTCCTGGTATATTAGTTTATTTATATTTTCCGTCTTCTTCTTTTTGTTCTTCCTATGGAGGCGAGTTGGCTCAGTCGGTAAAACGTCTACCTGTCGAACCAAAGATCGTGGGTTCGAATCCAACCCAGATGGGTGATTGAAGCATGTATTGTGTGTTAACGTGCCCCTCCCCTGTTTGATCAAGGAGATAATTTGATGTACCCGGTATAGAACCCATTGCACTATTTGTGTAAGAGTAGGGGGAAACCCCGGTGTTGTCTTTCCTTTCCGAAACTTGATTGGTCAGTTATCGTCAGTAATCATGCTTGTCTCTACCAATCAAACGCTTCCATTGCATCCACGTGATCCAATGATCCACATCCGGTTGCACCTCTTTAATTTCATGGAGATGAATGTTTGCTCTCTAGGTCGTAAGTGCAAGATGGGTTTCCGGAGTAGCAGGAATTGAAATCATGTTTAACAAGTTGTATGTCCGCAGACAAAGTTGGAAGAGCTGCTTATAGGCCTATGTTGCAAGGATATTGATATCTTGTTCATAATATGGTTCCAGCTTGCAGAACTCAAGGACTGTAAAAGGTATTCCATCTTTTTATTCCTCTTCTTCTTCTTCTTCTTCTTCTTCTTCTTCTTCTTCTTCTTCTTCTTCCTCCTCTTCTTCTTTCTTCTTCTTCTTCTTCTTTTTTTTTCTTCTTCTTCTTCTTCTTCTTCTTCTTCTTCTTCTTCTTCTTCTACTTCTTCTTCTTCTTCTTTTTCTTCTACTTCTTCTTCTTCTTCTTCTTCTTCTTCTTCTTCTTCTTCTTCTTCTTCTTCTTCTTCTTCTTCTTCTTCTTCTTCTTCTTCTTCTTCTTCTTCTTCTTCTTCTTCTTCGGCTAATGCGACGATGAATGCAATATTGTGTTAATAATCTTAATGTTACTATTTGATTATTCATCAGTTTTAAATTGTATAAGTTGATTTCAAATATGTAACAATGAAATTTGATTAGTATAGAATGAACACCATTGGGAAATATAGATGATTGTACACGGAATGATATAACCTCAACAAGAATAAGGCCTCATTCATTTGGGGGAAAATTATATTTATTTATCCGAGAATTTTTATAATTTTTAAAGGAGGATCCTCAACGATCATCACTGTGTTAAAAACGTTTTTCTTAAGCCCCCCTCCCCATCACGATAATTTTTAAAAAGTTGATCGAGGACAATAAATGACCTAATCTCCAATTGCTTTTGCCGAACCTACTCGATCGCAATTAACTCAAGGGCAATGTTAATACCTTAATTATGCCACCAATCCTTTTCAGATTACGTAATATGTCATTGTCACGTTCGCAAAGTTCAACAGGTGACGCGCACGGCTTTTGAAATTGTGTTAGGTACTTGGTACTTGGTTGGGTAATCCCTTTGGCAGCTCACTCAGGAAGCTATACTGGGATGGTAGGTGAGGCGAGTAACTACAAGGAGTGTCATGGATTGCTGGAATGGTGTGTGGACAAAGCTTGTCAATTTACAGTAAAATATTGAAGTAGTCACGGACACGCTATCGGTTTAGCAGTTCATCTTACAAGTCACCATGTAATTAGTGATTGACATGCATTGAGAGAAGAAGACTAAGTGACGTTGTCAAAAGGATATTTGATCTATGTAAATACCATCGAATGATTTTTACTAGTCAAATACATGTAGAAAGAGAGGTTCCGTGAATTGATGTCAGAATACTAAAAGTCTCGTCATTGATTGATTAAGCTAATCTTGAGCTCCGGTATGGGCATCGTATGTCAAGAGAACATGGCTATAATTCAATCTGGATTGTTTATTCTGCAGTAAATTTATTGTCTGAACTAGTACAATAAAAACAACCTCACAAAAACCTGCGGGAAATCATCTTCAATAAAAACCACAACTCTCATTTGCACATAGTGGCACATTGACATGGTGTTGGGCCTACCTTCAATTCCTTATCATTCTATGTCCATTACCCAGCCCACATTTTCTACCAAAATCGTTCGGTACATGTCATTTATTTGTCATCTTGAACATTCAGTGTAAGTTTTGTTGGATTCTTTAAGAATTTATTTTCTATCATTACCAGAACTCAAGCTTCTCGTGGGCCTCATTTCATCATCATGGCAGAAATAATGACAGGTACGTTCACTGCATTGACATTAGGGACTTTTAGATTTGTCGAACGACAACGAGGATTGCTACGATCGACGTCCTTTTAATGCACTGCCTTGAATGGACGTCACACGTATCAGTCCACGCAAATCTAAAAGTCCCTATTAATTTATTATCAGGGCCCTGTTTCATAAAGCTTAGCTCAACAATACCCGTCACATTTCTGTAAAAATATATCCTCACAATAATTAGGCTAACTCAATTATTTAATTAGCTTAATTATATGTTACGAACCGTGTACATAATGGGCAAGCGCAGAGGACTAATGATGATGATAATAGTATGCCTATGATGATAATAACAAAATCATATGTTATACTTATCTCAACTATCATTGCTATTATCATTATTATCATCGTTATCTTTTTTTAATTCTAAGTTTCATCACAAACATATTATTGTTTCACTTGTCTTCAACAGGAGTCGTAATCGCGTTGACAGTTCTCTGTAGTGTCATCCTTGCATTTGTCATTTTCATCATCACCTTATTGGTGTGTTTGAAGGCGAGAAGATATCGTAACCTCGACGAGGAAGCTGACGACGAGCACGAAGCCAAACATAAAAATACGAGTTCGGTGAGCCCAACAACACGACGGGAAGCCTGGAGCGGGAACTCTGATGAACGAGGAGACCCCCATTTTGCCTTGGCGCGGGAGAAAACTCTCATTAAAGTTGTGCTACGAGGTCAGATAGATTCTGATACACATTCACAACGGTCGTACGTTGATGACGAGTTACCAACTGTCGTTGCATGATTCAGCGAAAAAGTACTTTCAATATTCTAAGCACAATGATTGCATCAGGAAACTGGTCAGACTGAGCTTTTCCTTGGCGCATTTGACATTTTCGACTGCTACCCTTGGCTCTTGATGCTACGACACCTAGGAATGTTTTGAAACTGTTCTATGATTCGATTCCAGGCCTTCTCCGGACAAACTATGTCAGTTACGATTATTATAAGGAAGGAACGTTTACGGCTACCATGCATGTCTTAGCGGAATGGCGAGTTGCCCAGCTTCGACAGAAGTATCAAGAACGTATTCATGACAATGAACTAGTAGTAACAATGAATGGCCTAGCAGTTCCTTTTGTAACATCTTGCTGTCATCTTCGAAATTTCAAACGTAGAATGATGTGTCGAATACATAAAACTAATAATTGTTTGGGCTATAACTAAAAGGTTATCACGTATATTATAAAAGCTATTATTAAGGCACTTGCTATTTCAGGCATGTGGGTTGGCAGCAAAGTGCGGGTTAAGTTACCATGTGGGAAATTTAACGAAATTGGCCTGTGCATAAGTATTGAGAACATAGACATTTTGACACATTTTCAGGGGGCTGCCGCCTCTTTTTCGAAAATATAAACCTTCCAGTGTCTAAAATGCAAATAACCATTTATTTTGGTAACAAATGTTATTTCGTCACCAAAATACACTTGATAAAAGGTAAACTGGGGTGTCTCCTTGACAAAATATGAGGGCACCTCGCCCCCTCCCCCGCCTATGCTGGCCGGGTATTGTTTTTTTTAAATTTTTAATCGGATGTGCCTTTAATCTGAAAATTTATTTGGAATGATTTATAAGAAGAAAAGTATGAAAAAGTTGACTAATGACGCGAAATATCTACAGGAAAGAAAGAGAGAAAGGGCACAATTATTAATGTATTTTATTTTTGAAGGGCCAAATGCTTAATCTATGCGAAATTCTTTTCTAAGTACGTACTGTTTGTTCATTCACCTTGATGAATCTTGCCAGAGAGTGTAAATAAAATCTTTTCACTATTTTATCTTATTCATGTTGTTTTTATTAATCGTGAGGGCCCATTTACATTTTTTTTTTACCGACAACTACTTCTTATAATCACTTTATAAATACAACTGGCTTTAAAGAGAAGGTTGAGTTCTGGGAAGAGGTCAAAATAATTTGTGAGCGTTATCATTGTATGCAAGTGTAGAAGAACATCAGACAAACAAATGTTTCCTGAAAAGCATGGCTCTTCAAATGCCTTAATATTCCAAATATGGCATGGAACTTCATACATATCTTTATACCACATGTTCGTGTAGTCTCGTTTACATCTTTCTGTGTACAGTGCTTGTAACTTTACACAGACTGGGCCAAATTTCTCATCATTTTGATGATTCCAGAAGCTTGCAGTACACACCAATATGCTAGATGATCAACTTTTCTGATCGATTCCACAAAGTTTCTTTCACAATGCAATCGCATGACCAGAACTCAACTTTCTTTGTAAGTCTCATCTCTGGGACTGGACTGTCGTTATCCGACAGTTATATATGTGTGTGAAATAGTATTCCCTTTTCATTTTCTCATTTTTTACGAGAATTAAACAAAATATTGATGTTTATCATTGACCTGTCAATCGAAATGAAATCGAAATGAACAACCTAATAATATTCCACATTGTCTGTATCCATCTGCAGCTCCACCACGGTAAAGTCATTTGAAATGAACAAATACACACATTATAATAAAAGGAATGATTATGGGACATCTGAGAAAGCTTATAAAGTATTTCTATCATTTTTGTTATTTTGCTTAGCTAAGTCATATAATATTTTAAATATTCTTTTTGATAGCCAGGGGGTCTACATTTTTAATACAAGCTATAAGCTTTTCATTAAACCCCTCAAATTTAACCGTTATTTTGTTGTTCTAGTTCTCAACCTGTTCATTATTTTTGTATTTTTCCTTGAATCAAAGAATTTTCCCCTCATAAGCTTGAATGATTTGTGTAAAATGAATGAATGAATGAATAAATAAATAAATAAATAAATAAATAAATAAACATATTTCAAACTCTCCGAAATCTGTTTTTTGTACTTATGAGAGTGGAAAAGGGGCATCTGTTGAAGGAAAAGGGGAGTCTACCAGATTTTAATTGGGGCATTATAAGAGGTGAAAAGAGGGCATTCATGAAAATGTGGAGGGGCTGATATAAAAAAGGAAAAAAAGGGGTATTTATCTGAAGGAAAAAAAGTAATTATTAGAAGTGAAAAGGGGACACGTGTCAAAATAAAAGGGGCACATATCAGAGGTGAAAATGGGCACTTATTAGAAGGGGAAAGTGAACTGCTTAAAAAGGAAAAGAGCACTTTTTCAAATGTAAAAATGGACACTTTCGGGGAGCTTGGATAAGTGGGAGGGGGCGAATGTTCCCATTAGTTCAGTTTTTTTGTTTTTTCTCTGGTCTCTTTCTTGGCATTATATTTGTATCTCCTCTATCTCTCTCTCTCTCTCTCTCTCTCCCTCTCTCTCTCTCTCTCTCCCTCCCTCTTTCTCACTCTTTCACGCGCACTAATTGGCACCCCTTCATAAAAAGGTTGGTCTATATAGGTGGAAGCAAACAAATCCGAGAGGGGGGGGGGGGGGGGGGTTCTGAAATCGAACAAAGACGCAAGTCATGAATATTGACATTCGGGATTAATGTGTTTTTACATTAGCAAGCTAACGTAACCGAAAGTTCTAGACAATCAGCTTCCCGACCAGTTTTCAATTCGAGTCGGGATCAAGAAAAAATACCCCTAAACGCGTACTTCCAGATTTTGACAAAGTAAAAGTAAATCGCCCATAGCAAGTGAAGAACATATGCCATAATATATGTTATGTAACTCACGATGGCATAGCCATTTTGATATGGCTTTGCTATGATAAGTGAGAAAATGTTATTCTTTTATTTTGTGTAGACACCTTTTATAGTTCTCCTTGTAGGGCATATGCATTACACATCAGGACCAACTTGACAAGGGGAAAGTTATTGATCTCGAATGTCAATTTTCATGACTTTCTTATTTCTTCGATTACTGGAATCTCCCCCCCCCCCCCCGATATGTTTGCTTCCATTTAGACCAACTTTTTTTAATGAAGGGTTGCCAATCAGTGCACGTGAAAGAGTGAGAGAGAAAGAGATAGAAAGATAGAGTGGTTTCATTGGAATTAATCGTGAAGATTCCCCTCGCTAGAGTGTAGCGTGGAATTTGCGAAAGGGCCAAGCTATAAGCAAGCAAAATTGACAAATTTTACAGATAAATGTAATATCCCAAGAATAAATGTCACAAATAAACCTTTGAGGTGCTAGTATTAGGGTGAACGAAGAATCCGTTACTGGTTAAACAAGGCTACCGTCGCTACTACCCACTCTCGAGTCTGGAGAAAGACGCATAGCGTCTCTAAATGCCGAATTTATATTACACAAAATTGACTGGCTAACGCTCAACAAAATCAGTACAATGTCAGTACCAGTAGGTAAGTGAAGTACAAATTATGTATGACAATAATTACATATCCAACAAAGATCAGTAGGTTGGCGATCACATTCGTGTAGCTTATTTAAAAAAATCTTTAATCAAAAGTATTAGTTGGACGCCGAACAATGGACCGGCAGCGCAGCTCAGGGGCTAGGCCGCCGCGGCGGTATATACGGTCGATAATAGAGGGCGCAAAACAAACTAACTCGGAGAAAAATGGCTGACATTTGTACGCTGGAACACGCAACATTGAAGGTATTTAAGCTCATTATATCTGTTCGTATGTAGATTTCAATGCAGGGAATGAGCCTAAAGGCATGGTTACAGATTTAGGCATTGCTATTGATGACTTTTATAGTACAAATCTAATGATTTTTAGTTGAAAATATGCAGTGCGTATTGAGGGCGGCTGATGTACTCCACTTGCACTGTGTATGCACTCTTTAGTGTTGTGGATCATTTTGTAAACACACCCATCGATCGCCCTATATCGACCCCCACAGAGACGCACGTAAACAAAATGGTTAAAGATTAGGAGACACAACCAGATATTTTCGAAAGATCATACATTTTGTTTGCATTCTGCAAGAAATGCAACCTGACAGATAAAGGTCTAGCATTGCAAAACACTTTACTTTCTCGGCTATGATTTTCCCTCATAATTGAAAAGTAAAGGTTTTGTTATTGAATTGAAAAAGTCTTTCGAGTTAAAAAAAGCTTCGTGACATGTAGACTCGAGACCCTACATCACATTTTCAAGAAAATGGCTGTGCTCATAAATCTTCATTTATAATATCTCTTGTACCGGTACATGTTCATAAGATTTATTGTCCAATAAAAGGCAGGAATTCATCTTGTTTTTCAGCTATAGTCTACCTAGATCTAGATCTATACTTATTCTTTGGGGTTAGTTCTCTTTAAATTAAGGGTCTGTAGGGTTGCTGCAGTACAGTTAGTGAGAGCAGAGAGTATTATTCATTAAGCCTGGATTACAATCATTACATTTGTTAACATTGCGAATTGAATTGAAAGAAAATTATTTTCAAGTGAAACAGAAACACTGCACTGGTGTTGAGGATATTTTAAAATAGTGTCATAACTTGATATGTCTCCGCAGTAGGCAGTAGGAATAGGAATCGAGCAAAAGAAGAAAAATAAAGGGTTTTGTGAGGAAAACAGATGTTTTGTGGCCAGACAGATTGTGCCACATCTATTGATGAAAAAGAAGTATACAGTAAGTTACTGTACATCAAGACAAGTATTCATGTACATGAATGAGTTGTATTTGACATGGAATAGCTAGTATCAAATCAAATCAAATCATTTATTTCCAAATTCCAACATCAATTAAAAACAATGTGTAAATTACAGCAGTATATAACTGTACATTACAGCATATGCCACATTAATCTTCTCCAGCATGCATGTTTAAATAGGAATTGGGGATCTGGTGATTGGAGACACAAATAATAAAAATAGAAACTTTAACTGTATTACAGTTTAAGTGTCTTATACATGTACATTGATGCATGTACAGCTGTACATGAGAATAAATACAGTCCTCGCAGTTCACAAAATATAGACAAGTGAAGAAAAAACAATGAAGCAACTGTAAGAGATTCAAAATACATAACATTTTGGCTATGAGCCAAAATTATAATAGTTCCTTGACAAAGGCTTATACAGTGTAGCCGATATATACATGTACACATGTATTTTGTGTTTCCCATGTTTTTTCATTGTTACTTGTTCACTTGTCGATACATTTATTATGGTACATACTGTACATGTACATTGTATGTATACATACAGTGTACATACTTTTGTGTACACATAAGATATTGAGTTGTGCAGTGCTTCATCTTCTTTTTGTGTGCAATTTTGTTTTTCTTCCTTCAAAGTTTATTCTGTGCATTCACTCTTTAACAGGTTCCATATGAGAACCTCAACAAGAACTTCCGGAACTGTCAGAAGGTCATCGATAGAGAGGTGGCACATGTTATGCAGGTAAGAAAGGAAGTCCCCGGATGCATGAAACCTATTGAGTAGATAAGGAAGCTGATCAAAAGGATATTCCTTCATGTAATGAAATAGGTTTTTAATGGCACAAGATGCATTTTAAGGATTTAAGCCTCTTCAGATATGAGTTGGTAAACTTATGCAATAAAAATGTAATAAAGATGACTTAAAGATAAACTCCAGTACTGGTAAAAAAAAAAGAAATTAATTCTCACAGAATCAAACAAAACTTACACTGAATGTTCAAGATTACAAATAAATGACATGTGCCAAACAATTTTGGAAGAAAATGTATACTGGCTGAGTAATGAGCATAGAAAGACAAGGAAACCAAGGTAGTACCATCCCCGACACCATGTGTGTTGTCCCATATATAGCTTTCTATGTGAGTGTTTGTTACTTTACCAAGACTCGGTCAAATTTATTATGATTTTGATGACTCCAGAACCTTGCAGTGCACACCAATACTTACATGCTCCATGATCAACTGTTTCTGATCCTTTCACACCTTTTCTTTCACAATGCAATCGCATTACCAGTACTAAAGTTTATCTTTAAGTATAATAAGCATCACTTTTCTGTCAGTAAATACACATTCATTGGTACATTTAGAGGAAAATGCCTCTGCTTATACCATGTCACTTCTGAATGAACTTTTAGACATACAATGTATATTGTCATTTTAATGCATGTGAAAAATGTGCATCACAGATATGAATGTTATAGTTCTTATACATGTACATTGATTTCTCAACTTTACATGGTGCAACTTTACATGTGTTTTTTTGCATAATGCTGCACAAAAACGACATAGCCGGCTGCGATTGAAAAAAAAAATGAAGCATAAACATATGACTTGAATACAGGTTTATGAACTGGTTTATTACAGGTTACTAATGATCTGGAGAAATGTCTAGATGGCAAAGAACCTACTGTTGGGGTTGTAGTCACCCTTCTTGATTCGGTTGTGGACAAGCTGACAGTACTAAAGAGAAAGGTAAAGTACTCTACAAATTGATATTGAGAAATGTATAAACAGAAGGGTGTATACAGTTAGCAACTAAAGTATTCATACTCTTACACAGTTTTGTGCAAAATGTGAAGTATGTGAAAAAATTGATTCGCCCCGATTTATGTTTCTTGAGAATGTGACATCTAAAAGCATTCAACAAAGGCCCTAATTCAACCAGTCCACCTTTCATTCTTGAGTTACAAAAAACACAGAACATTTACCAGGAGTGTGAATAAATCAGTTGTAAACCGTATCAACAAGTGGCATCCTCCCTGTCACCAGGGGCCCTTGGGCACCCGGCCAACAAACATGATGCATATTAAGTTACTGAGGAGGATCTACATAGAAACTCATTAGAAACAAATCAAACCTTGAATAATAATGATCTTCAATGATGACGATTACAGATCTGCTATCTCTACATTACATATCTATGTGGCATTTACTTTGGCTCTGATTTGAATCAAATTCAAAATTTTCTATATTTCCATATGCAGCCATAAATTAGATAAACTTGATACAATTTCATATCTTAGTAACTGTAATATGTATGTACAATCTGATTTTTTTTTAAGGATGCATAAATGTCTTTGGTTATTTTTTGGGTGATAAATCCAAATTATAGATAATGATATTTTTTGCTGGCTAGTGCCATCAACTCTAGTACAAGTAGTCTTTAACGCCATGTTTTTCTTTGTGACATGCAGGCTGCAGAGGCGATAGCACTGGAGGAAGAGAGTGCTCAGGCCTGCAAGAAACGCCTCGCCCACCTTAAGGAGCACGATACCACAACGGGTAGCGCCCTCTCACAGTGGAAGAAGAAGAGGATAGACCGGATGCTGGTGGAATACTTCCTGAGGGCGGGTTACTATGAGACAGCTGTCAAGCTAGCACGCCATTCTCAAATCGAGGTATATTTACTTACTAACGAATGTTTTTTAAGCAACCACACTTATTAACAGATTTTTGTACTGACAAAATGACACCGCAAACTACAACAAGAAATTTCTTTTCTAATCTGTTTTCAGTAGTCAATTTAAAGAAGTTTTATCAATATTCTTTTTGTTTAAAGGGCTCAGCTGTCATGTGTGTGTGTTTCGGTGTAATGGAATAAAATTGAATAGCACACAGTTGACCAAAGCACATCCTTCTCCCAAGTAGTATACTTGTTATGAAATAAAAGAAATCCAATACAATTTTTAAATTCTTAATACTGATTGATTCATTGGATGGCAGGTTGTACTTTGATGATTTGATTTATTTTTTAGTTTCATTTGATTGCTACTTGGTCATATGGTAATATTCTCAATGTAAACGGTTATTCGTTCCCAGCTATCCTGAAAAACAGATTTCTTTTTTCCAGTCAGGGAAATATCTAGGAATTTCATTTGCCAAAAAAGAAAGTTGTCAGTTTCTTATCCTTGTTTTTTCTTATCGTATTGTGTTCAAACAGCACATCCACTTAATTATTGGCTTCAGTGTCTTCTTGTTTGAGATTCATCCTCTCTTTTTGTAGCCAGGTGGCTGTGGTGCATGACCTTTAACCTTTAGTTAATAATGATCCTTGAATTTTGATAATTTATGAGGGAAAAATGATAATGATAATAATGATGGTGGCTCATGTCCGCCATGCTGTGATGCTCCATGCGCTGTAATATTATACCCTGGTCATGGAGTAGCCAAATATGTATCCCTTTAGCATATTGAGTACCCATGTTCACCTGGGTGGAGAGGGAAAAATATGGATTAATGTCTTGCCAAAGGATGCTGGGATCTGACCCTCAACCTTTGGATTGTGCGCATGAGTTTTTGGATCTGATGTATGTGTCCTTTCTCTTTCCAGGAACTGACAAATATAGACCTGTTCCTAGTTTCCAAAGAAGTTGAAGAGTCTCTGATCAGAAGGGAAACAGCGCCGTGTTTACAATGGTGTCATAATAACAAGACCAAGCTTAGAAGAATAAAGGTAACATTTTATTATCATGGCTACACATGTATTCCATTTTGCTACTGAACCTATTGTATCAGGCATTGATTGTAATTTTAACTGATTAGATTTTAGGGTCAAAGGTCATGGGGCTCATTATGTATGCAAACATAGCTTGTGATCGCAATATCATTTGAACCGATAGACAGTTACCATCAAACTCAAGACATGTATGTATCTTGCAGTCTATGAACTGATTAGATTTTAGGGTCATGAGGTCAAAGGTCATGGGGCTCATTATGTATGCAAACAATATATTGTGAACACATCATTATAGGAACACCCCAATGGATTACTATCAAACTCAGGACATGTATGTATCTTGCAGAGCAATGAACTGATTAGATGTTAGGGTCATGAGGTCAAAGATCAAAGGGTCATACATGTTTATTAAAAATAGCTTATCACAATATTCTGAGAACCTGTTAATGGATTACAATCAAACTTGAATTTTAAAAATTGCTTCTGTTTTGGTTTGTAAAAGTCGAAGATCCATCTAGTTATTCATTTTTTATTCCATCTATTTCTACCTGTAGAGCACATTAGAAGTCAACCTACGGACGCAGGAGTTCATTGAGTTGATACGATGTGAGTTCCGTGTGGAGGCAGTCAGGCATGCTAGGAAGTATTTTGGTTCTCTGGACGGGGAACAGATCAAGAAGATCATGGTTCTTCTGGCATTCCCATCCAATCCAAACATATCAGAATATAAAGTGAGTCCAAATATCATTAATAATAATATTAGTTTGTTCTTCTATAGTGCATTTCAGGACCGCAGGCCCTATTGAAGCACTTTACAGATATATTATTACCCTGGTCATCAGATTCAGGCTTACCCGCACACAATGTATGCACATTCTCCACTCCCTGGGGAGCATTCCAGTAGTTTGGTTCTTATAGAAAACAAGTAAATGATCTACCGAACGGCTGGGTATTAATGTGAGACGAAAGATCAGGAAATTGTGCTAGTATTCTGGAACAATGGAAGAAATAGTCCCACAACATGTATCTGTTCTTGATTTTTTATGTAGGAACATACTGGGGGAGAACACCTAATAATAATAATAATAATAACTAGACATGTAATACTTGTTTGGAACAAGTATAGGTGGGCTGGTCCAACTAAACTTTGAGACAAAATAGAGCAAAAATAAGCGAGATACTGCTTAAAAATGCTTAAAAAACAATATCATGTAGATTCATGGTGTGAACGAAATTCACCTTCTATAGGCATAACACGCAAATTATAAAATTTCTGATATGTGCCCTTTAATCGTAATTTTCACTATGATAACGTCATCAAAATGAAAAATGTGATGACTAAGCTGGTAGAGAATTCTCTTAGCTACAACATATCAAAATTTGGAAGAAAATCGATCGATATTTACAGAGATACAAATAATTTTACATAAATATGCTGACGTCGCATAATATGCAAATTCGTATTTTTAGTTTGAAGGCCATTATGATTTCAGAATATTTTTAATAGCCAAATGAGCATTAAATCATATTTCCGACTCATTCTCTATCAAAATATGAAAAAAAAATGGGGGTCCAGGTCCATCCCAAAGAGCTATAATGGAATTTGTATAGGCATGTTTTTGCCCATATATGCTATGTATTACAAGAGCTCGCACGCACGGACATGTATCTTGAATGGACGCTCATCTTGTTCTCAATGGTCATAAAGAGATAAACATGGTATCATATTGTTCGAAAAAATATGAGGAATATTATGAAAGAAAAAAAATGGCGATTCTATGTTGTGTCACATGTTACGCGCGAAAACGTGCACGCATGCGCGTGTGCGCGATTTTTTATAAAATGCTTAAAATGACCTGAAACGTATGCAAAAAAAAATTGAGACGATTTGGAGCATTTAATATTTTTGCGCGCGCACCGACGCGTTGACATACGCGCACACGCGCGTTTTTTGACCTAAAATTGACCGGACTGATATTGACCTTGATCATGATAAATATGAATGAAAAATGACTTTGGGTTATGAAGATATGATCAAGAGCTTATTTTCAGAAAATTTCACAAAATGGCGCCTAGATGACGTCATCAGTCAAGGTCAAGGTTGAAAACATTACCGTGCTTTGTCCATATGCCTATACATACGTGTGCCAAATTTCAAGGCATTTGATTGAGCCATTTTTAAGTTATCTTGTTAACAAAAAAGTGGTTAGAAATAAAATAAAGAAATAATAAAGGCAATTTTAACGAAAACATAAGGTGGTCTGTATATATACAGCCCACCTGATTATCTTTTAAAGTCCACTCCAAATTTTATTAAGTTAAACCGAAAATGGAAATCTTTTTGCCCAATTGATCGTGAGCCCTGCAGCCACTGAGCAGCGCCAGATCGACGTTGCTCTATCCCTTATTGTTGAACGCCAAACAAGGTAGCAGCAACTCCCATCTTTTGGTATGATGCGGCCGGGTTCGAACTCATGACCTCCCGGTTGTGAGGCGGATGCTCTACTGACTGAGCCAACAAAATGCAATGAAGCAGTGAGCCATTTAGCACTTACAGCACTTAGAGCTGAGAGCTGTGAGCTGTGTTTACAAATTTTTTTTTTTTTTTTAAATACTCGCCCAAAGGAAATCTTACATGCAGTTTTTGATCAAATAACAAAGAGCTCCTGCGATTCTGGCAATTTCTGCCCAGATTAAAAAGCTATTGGATTCTTTATGCCCTTGAAGGTTTTCAGTACCCTGTTATATCTGCTTAACCATTCATAGTAGTATTGGTAAACCACAATCAGAATGTTTCAAATCTTTTTCAATTTTTCAATTTCCATTTCAATTTCCATTTCAATTTACATTTCAATTTACATTTCGATATACATCTAACCTTGTATGCAGGTTTTACAAAAGCTATCTGCAGTTTGATAAATGCATGACAAAGTAGTCCGTATTCATCATTTCTAGATGTGCAAACATGTGTAATTAACTACTATCCAGCATACAGAAAACCCTGTTCTGTTACTGTTATCCTTAGAAGTTCTTTTTAAAGTTTTTTTAAAACCTTGATCTGATGATCATCCTCTAATATCTACCTAATACACAGGAACTGTTTGACGATCTACGATGGCAAAAACTGGTTGGTCAGTTCCGTGAGGAGAACTATAAGCTCTTCCAGTTCAACACAACACCAGTACTAACGCTGACACTAGAGGCTGGTCTAGCAGCTATGAAGACACCGTATCCTTTCTAAATACTATTGATTATAGGAACAAGTTTTTCCTCTGTCAGGCCTTTCAGAATGTCAATTTAATCTGTATGTTAAGGCTGTAATGCTGAAATCCTATGTTCAATATAGCAGTATAGAATATTTCTTGTCATGAGATATTGCTAGTTGAAAGACCCAAATTGCTCTGTAAATAAAGGTAAAAGTGACATGCAAGTAGACTAACCTAAATGTAGTATGGTAGACACACTGACATAGGATGAAGTGTGCACAGAAGCTTGAGAGGGCCTTATAGATGATTTTTTTTTCTTCCCCCTTTGAGATCTTTGATTGGTTACCATTTGTTAAAATAAAAAGACAAAAAAAGAAGAAGATGTTTTCCATGGAGAACCATTAATTTTGAACTGTGTTATAAATGAATGCCAATTTTAGGATTTTTATGTTTATTTTCCTTTTAAAGGTAAAGACCAGTATTGGCAACGCCCCAATTTCAAAAAATGTAATGGAAGCTCTCATTACCAATCATGTGAAAGAATATGTTTTGACTAATACATGATGATAACAAATTTGCCGGGAAACCGCCTACTAATTCATAGATTTGGTAAATTTATTTCTCTCATGGTCTGGTGAGAGAGATAGGGTAGTCCCATATACATCTTTCTGTGTATAGTGCTTGTAACTTTACGAAGAATGGGCCAAATTTCTTGTCATTTTGATGATTCCAGAACCTTGCAGATGCTAGATGCTAGATGATCAACCTTTTCTGATCGATTCCACAACGTTTCTTTCACAATGCAATCGCATGACCATTACTGGTCTTTACCTTTAAAACCCCCTAGTATCTCATCATGCTGTAAGGTAAAGAACAGTAATGTATGCAGAAACAATTGTTCTTTCTGCTCATGCATCTGTTTTGTTTTTGTTTTTGTGAGCTCTGTATCAAGTCATTGATCAAAATCAAGTAAAATGTGCAATTGTTGTGAAAGTCTGATGTCATTCCGTTCAAACTTTCACAAACCTGTTTATCATTTTCTGCCAAATTCATATAAATGAACATATTACAAAGGCTGGTTTGCCCTTTAAAAAGAGAGGGATGTTTTCCTTGACTACAGTGATGTTTAGACAATGCTACACTGAGCATTCTAAAAATGCTGATTGCCCTGCGTGTAGCAAGAACCTGAATGAACTGGCCAAGAGCTTGCCATTTGCCCACTGTGCTCAGTCAAGACTTGTATGCTCATTATCAGGTAAGGCAGATCGGTGCTTCTAAAGTTATTTTTTCTCCTTTCCTATCCCTTTATCATTCTCTTGTTCTGGTTTTTATCTTTATCAGAAATATACTTTAGTTTAAAGCCTGTCTGCACTACTTGTAGCTACTTGCGCCCTCTATATAGCCAACAATGCCTACCGTATTTGCCGGCGATAAGGCCGCAGCGCTGTATAGGCCGCACCCCCGATTTTGACATTTAAAAAAAAAAAAAAAATCGTTTGTTTTGTTGTTGTTGTTTTGTTGCCGAAAACCCACGCGGGGAAGGACCTGCATTTAACATCGAGGTGCAGTTAAAGGCGCTGATTTGTGCTTGTAAACTTGTCACAAATAATAGTAACAATGTCGTTTTTAGAAGAATGTGTAAGATCATTTAAATGTGAATTAAAAACAATAGAGTACCAGGTCCTATGATAGAACCTTGTGGTACACCATTTGTTATATAAAAAAAATTGAGGAATTATTATTATAAACTACATATTGAGATCTATTAGAAAGATTACTTTCAAACCAAGATGACAGAAAATTTTTAGTGTTGTTGTAGTTTCAGAGTGGTGAGGCAACACACTGATTACTGAGCTGGGATACATTGCCAGGCATAGCGCCATAAATCCAAACTAAAAAAAAAAAAAAAAAAAAAAAAATTACTCTTTCGCCGCATAGGCCGCACACCGACTTTTTGATATTTTCTATTCCAAAAATACTGCGGCCTTTACGCCAGCAAATACGGTAAGTGGTGACCGTTGATACCCAAGGTCCCCTTTTATTTATGTTAATTGAGAGCAGATTTGATGAGATAACCACCTGCCAGTGACCAGCAGGGTAGTCTAAACCCTCCCGGCCAAACTTGTGCAGACAGGCTTTAAATAAATTAAAATGTAGAAGATGAAGTAGTAGTAGTAGCAGTAGAATGAGCAGTAAGACTAACTTAAAGCAGTGGTAGTGGGAGGGGGGGGGGGGTTACAAATTTCAAGTTACATTATGTGGAGCAAGGAACACTAAAGTACAAAAAATAAAGAATGATTTTATTGCAGTCTTCATTTATACCATCTTAATGAGATAGTTAAGTCAGATTAATTAATGACTAGTTGGACTTACACAAAATATTTGAAGAATTGATTGAAAAATTGCTAACGATGAGAAATGCAAGAGAAATTATTTCATTATTTTCAAGAGATGATGAAAGAACAAAAAAAGGGGACACCCCCTTCACAAGTCAAGAGACATTGCACAATGTGCAAACCGCAATACATCAAATAAACCACATCTTATTGTCTAGACAATGTTGACTTGTGGATATGTTGAAATGGAGTAGCCTTGCCTTCTAAATTCATTATATTGACTGGCTTGGTGATGGGAATGAGAAAGGAATATTAAAGACCTATAAATGAGATGATGAAAGAACAAAAAGGGGACACCCCCTTCACAAGTCAAGAGGCATTGCCCAATGTGCAAACCACAATACATAAAATAAACCGCATTATATTGTCTTGACGATGTTGACTCGCAGATATGTTAAAATGCAGTTGCCTTGCCTTCTAAATTCATTAATATTGACTGGCTTGGTGATGAAAATAAGAAATGAATCTTTGAAGACCTATAAATGAGATGATGAAAGAACAAAAAAAGGGGACACCCCCTTCACAAGTCAAGAGGCATTGCACAATGTGCAAACAGCAATACATCATATAAACCACATCATATTGTCTAAGGGGATGTCGACTCTGCAAATATATTGAAATGCCTTCTAAATTCATTTTATTGACTGGCTTGATAATGGGAATGAGAAAGGAGTCATTGGGGACCCATTAATATTGCAATTGTCAAAGAGAGAGAGAGAGAGAGGAATGCTTCTTTTGTCCATGATGGAAAAGGAAAAAAAAAAAATCTTTGAATAGAGATATCCGCTGTAATTGATCTCCAGGGGGTCGTTTCATGAAGGAGATTCAAGAAAGAACCCCCAAGGGTACAAATGTATAGACAAAATTACAAACCTAGTTGAAGCGCAAATGCAAGAAATGACAGGGAATTGAAACGCCCTGAAATAATAACAAGGATGACAAAGGATTTTTTTGGTTTAAATCTGATCTAAGAACAAATAGTGTCATGTTTTTATGTGCAAAAGAATGAACACAGGTCTTCGGCATGCTAAAGAAATATAGGGGGTGTCAACAAAAAGTGTAACCGGATTCTAATTCGAGAAAAAAACAGTAAAAAAATAAACTTTATTAAAAAGCCGACCGTAGGTTTTAAGATTTTTTGGGTCGGTCCCGAAGGACAATGCAACAAAAAAAGCCTTTTTAAAGCCTAATAGTATCATTATGATACAGGAAAATCTGGTATACCGAATATAGACATTATAACATTGTCAATATAACAACACCAGAAAAATATCATACCAAGGCATTGAAGAAAAAAATATTACACATACATGTATGTCTATATATGGGTTGTATTAAATCTTGTTTTTAACTTTCAAATACTAAAAAAAAACCAGGCAATTTAAAACATGTTTTTGTAAACACTGCTAACCAGTATATTGTCACTTGAGATGATGTATTTTTTTCTAATTGATGTTTACAGGTCATGTAATGAATGAGCACAACCCACCCATGATGCTACCCAATGGCTATGTGTATGGCGAAAAGGTATGATGGAGCGTCCTTATGCTGTAGACAATTTAGAAAGTTAAATATCAATAATCAAGGGTTTAGTGACACAAAGACGTAACTCCATATTTTGCCAAAATGTTCAGAAAAATGTGGGCTTTTCAGGAAACACATAGACTTAACTCCGCCCAACAAGTGTTCAGTGACACATAAACCACTTTTTCTAAAAATGGCCAAAATGGAGTTACGTCTTTATGTCACTGACCTCTCAATATGTACATATGTGAAACCTAGTATCGAAATGTGACCCTCCATCACAAAAGCAACATCAAGTGGCAGCTTGATTTCTAGTTAGGGCTCAATAAAGGTAATTTTGGTCACGTGGAGATTAATGCTTTATTGTTCTTCACTTCTTGACCCAGATCGATTACTTGTCTCATGTATGACCTTCAATAGAGAGAGGTTTTGTATTGATACTAGAACATAATGATTGGCATGTACAAGTATCTTTTGTACACCAGGTTCAAGGGTAATCAGATTATCCCTTGGTAGAAGTTTCTTCTTCAGTCACAGTACAGACCACCTGTTGCTTCTACTTGACTATTGAGCTTGAAATCCTCCTTTTGTCCCTCTGCACAATACCTTGTGAGTCGGAGTGCTTCTATAGACGCCAAACTTTAGTACACTAACCTATTCTTTGGGACTCTTCCCTCAACCACCCTCCCGCCCCCCTTGATTAAAAAAAAAAGGATTTGGGGAAAATAAATGGGGGGAAAATTGGGGGAAATTAGGGAAAATTAGGGTAAAATCGGGAAGAAGAAGAAGAAAAAAAAATTAGAGGAAAAAAAAAAAAACAGGAACAAAAAAATCTTGGGGAAAAAAAAGAAAAAAAAATAAAATCTGGAAACCGATTTAAATCAGGTAATTATCAGGCTTGGACTAGACTTCATTTCTATTCTTATAGAGGGGGAGGAACACCCAATTCTGATGGGATACATATCATAAATTTAATGATGTCTGCTTTTTCGCATCGAACCTAAACTGAAAAATCACATCTGCTGCTTTGTGGGTGGTTTTGTGGTGCTGGGTCACAAATATCTGGGATGCCTATTTTCAGTATATTGCCTGATATCAGTCAGGTCCTAACAGCCTTCATTTCAGGATTCGTTAAGGCTTCAGATTGTGTAGTCCCATATTATGGGACTTCTACATGTCTGGGCCTCTCATTTCAGGCTCGTTAGGTTAAACCAAATGAAATATAGGCCTTCTTGTGAATTAACAGGATATTAATTTTGATTTATTGCGTATGCACTTAAAAGGTAGATATTGATTTGTAGAGAATGCTTTGGTCAGATTGTATTTTATGGATATAGATGATGATTATAATATTTCACAAATTTGTAAGACTTTTCACATTTCCCCCAAACAAGTACAATTAATTTCATTTCCCATCTCCCCTCTAAAACAATTGACTGTCATCACAATCTAAATGTATACATTTTTGTCATTCTGCACACTTATAGATAGATATTTATCTTTTTGTCTCTACAGTCACTACTGAACTTTGCTGCTGATAACCACGGTCGAATTATATGTCCCAAGACGAAGAAAGTATATTCCATGGATGAGCTAGAGAAAGTATTTATCATGTGAAAGAGGCTTCAGGCAGACAGCTACAAATAGATAGATAGGTCGCTATTTTTTCCCAATTTATTATTGCCAAGGCTGCATTTTGGGGGAAGTCTTGACAAGTTTTTAAAAAGATGGGTATTTTTATTGCAATATCACAAGGAGAGAGGAAACATGTATGGTAGATGATGTGAGAAAAGTATTATCTTTGTTGGACACTTGGAATAAGCACAGAGTTGGTTAAGAGTGAATTGTGCTGATTATTCAGGCTGCTAAATATTTATATGACCAATGCTCCACTTTGATAAGGAGATATGTGTGTATAATTTACATTGTATTGGAGTGCAAGAACACCTTCATTTTGTATGTTTTCGCATCGAAGGTGGTGCCAGAGGCATTATGTTTCGAGTTGTCCGTCCGTCCCACTTTTCATTACTGTGATAACTCGAGAATCATTATACAGATTTCAACCAAACTTGGAGCAAGTATGTCCAAGTCAGTATTCAAATGTGAACTGATTAGATTTTGAGTGGAAGAGGTCAAAGGTAAAAGATTAAAGGGTCATGAAAGTGTTGTAAGTCCCAGATATTAATATCACACATGCACTTACACATCTGCAAGAATCTTCAGCAGTGAAGGAGGCAGATTATCCTGAAGAACAAGATGATATTTTATTGCTATGGTGACGTAACAAATATTGAATCAATGTTTACCAAACTGAGCTCAAGTACATGTATATGTGAGTAGAATATAATAAATGAAAAGAGTTTGGGTTTGTAAGGAACGATGCTTAAGGTCACAAGTTCATTGATCAATGAAACATATATATAGGTGAAGGCGTATTTGAGATGCAGTAATTTTGGTCACGTGGAGATTAATGCTTTATTGTTCTTCACTTCTTGACCCAGATCGATTACTTGCCTCATGTATGACCTTCAATAGAGAGAGGTTTTGTATTGATACTAGAACATAATGATTGGCATGTACAAGTATCTTTTGTACACCAAGTTCAAGGGTAATCAGATTATCCCTTGGTAGAAGTTTCTTCTTCAGTCACAGTACAGACCACCTGTTGCTTCTACTTGACTATTGAGCTTGAAATCCTCCTTTTGTCCCTCTGCACAATACCTTGTGAGTCGGAGTGCTTCTATAGACGCCAAACTTTAGTACACTAACCTATTCTTTGGGACTCTTCCCTCAACCACCCTCCCGCCCCCCTTGATTAAAAAAAAAAGGATTTGGGGAAAATAAATGGCATCCTCCCTTTTTGAGTAAGAAAATTGGGGGAAATTAGGGAAAATTAGGGTAAAATCGGGAAGAAGAAGAAGAAAGAAAAATTAGAGGAAAAAAAAAAAAACAGGAACAAAAAAATCTTGGGGGAAAAAAAAAAAAAAAAAAAAATCTGGAAACCGATTTAAATCAGGTAATTATCAGGCTTGGACTAGACTTCATTTCTATTCTTATAGAGGGGGAGGAACACCCAATTCTGATGGGATACATATCATAAATTTAATGATGTCTGCTTTTTCGCATCGAACCTAAACTGAAAAATCACATCTTCTGATTTGTGGGTGGTTTTGTGGTGCTGGGTCACAGATATTTGGGATGCCTATTTTCAGTATATTGCCTGATATCAGTCAGGTCCTAACACCCTTCATTTCAGGATTCGTTAAACCTTCAGATTGTGTAGTCCTATATTATGGGACTTCAGCATGTCTTGGCCCTTTTGTTCAGGCTTGTTAGGTTAAACCAAATGAAATATAGGCCTTCTTGTGAATTAAAAGGATATTAATTTTGATTTATTGCGTATTCACTTAAAAGGTAGATATTGATTTCTAGAGAACGCTTAGCCAGATTTAATGGTTAAAGATGATAAGCTTAACATATCACAATTTTGTAAGATTTGTTCACATGTCCCCCTCAAACAAGTACAATTAATTTCATTTCCCATCTCCCCTCTAAAACAATTGACTGCCATCACAATCTAAATGTAAACCGTTTTTGTCATTCTGAACACTCTTAGATTTCTATCTTTTTCTTTTTGTCTCTACAGTCACTACTGAACTTTGCTGCTGATAACCACGGTCGAATTATATGTCCCAAGATGAAGAAAGTATATTCCATGGATGAGCTAGAAAAAGTATTTATCATGTGAAAGAGGCTTCAGGCAGACAGCTACAAATAGATAGATAGGTCGCTATTTTTTCCCAATTTATTATTGCCAAGGCTGCATTTTGGGGGAAGTCTTGACAAGTTTTTAAAAAGATGGGTATTTTTATTGCAATATCACAAGGAGAGAGGAAAACATGTATGGTAGATGATGTGAGAAAAGTATTATCTCTGTTGGACACTTGGAATAAGCACAGAGTAAGTTAATTATGCTGATTATTCAGGCTGCTAAATATTTATATGACCAATGCTCCACTTTGATAAGGAGAAATGTGTGTATAATTTACATTGTATTGGAGTGCAAGAACACCTTCATTTTGTATGTTTTCACATCGAAGGTGGTGCCAGAGGCATTCTGTTTTGGGTTGTCCGTCCATCCATCCGTCTGTCCCACTTTCCATAACTCCAGAACCATTACACAGATTTTAACCAAACTTGGAATAAGTTTGTATGAGCATGCAAATATGAACTGATTAGATTTTGAGTGGAAGAGGTCAAAAGTGAAAGATGAAAGGATCATGGAAGTGTTAAAAATTCCCAGATAATATCTTATTGCTATGATAACAAACATTGAAACAATGTTTACCAAACTGGGCTCAAGTGCATGTACTTGATATGTGAGCATGAATGGATTACATGAAAAGAGTTTAGGCTTGTAAGGAAAGATGCTTAAGGTCACAGGGGGTCACAGACTTATGGTCATTGATCAATGAAAATACTTCTTGTTATTTATTCATTTTTAAAAATTATTTGTCTCTTTTTTTTTCCATAACATTTTTATTCATTTTATTTCACATTTATTTCTTCTTTTTTTGAAAGAGGGAGAAAACAGGTATCACAATTGGACTTTGAGACAACTGAAACAGTATGCTCTTGTTTTGATAGATTTGAAGTAACTAAAGTAGGGGCCACCATATAGCATTCAAATTTGTAAAGGTCCTGCCTTCCATCCAAATTGGTACATTCATTGCATGTGCAGTATTTTATGGCTTTGTAATTTTTTGTAAGTAATCTGGTAATCTAGAGTTTAAAGAAACAAGCTTTCAGCTCTGATTTTCTTATATCTAATACTTCTTTTTAGATTGGCCAGTTTTAGCATTGTTATCAGTGATATACATGTCATACATGAATGTGTCTAAATGATATAAATGCCATTGACTCTCTGTGCAGAGTGATAACACTGATCTCAATTGCAGTTTGGGGTGGGGAGTAACTTACAAGGAAGGTCAAATACTATAATAGGGCCTAACACTAGACAAGGAATGTGAGCCCCCCAAAAACACAGCATTACAGTATAACTTGAACTATATAAAGAGCAACTGCTGTCAGCCAAATGTTTGTAATTATGTGATGAATAACAAGGTCATAAGTATTTTATGATCAAACTTTTGTGTGCTTCCTTCACATGTACATAGCAATGTATTAAAACAAAGCTCACATGATCGAAAGTACATACGTGAAAGCTTCCATGCACCACCTTCATTCATTGTAAGGTCATCACCATAGTGATCATGAAATGTGTTCCACTTTTGTGTATGTTGCAGTTGCATTCCACAAGGGATAATTATGGAGTATCGGGCCGTAGCTATGTGTATGTCAGCAACTTGTCTGATTTCGTACACATCTGGGACCCATTTCACAAAATTTGTCATCAGTGACAAATGAGAAACAGGTCCCAGATGTAGTATACAACTTTTTTGAGACAGAAGTGTACTTTCATAATGTGCAATTGTGCAGCAAGAATTTGGTATACCCCGGTAGTCTCTGCAAGCTATTTGGAAAGTTCAACATTTGAATGGATTGCATCATAAAACCTGGGCTTGTATGAATTATCTATACACTTCCCACCCATTAAAAAAAAGATTGAGTTCACAGAAACAGAAAAGTTAAACGCGCACTTCTTAAAAATTATTGATTTGTTTCAAGCTTTCGCCATTCTGTTTCTCATATTTTTCTGCTTTCATACAAGTGAACGGTTGGATCACCCTTTATGCATTTCAGATTAAATGTTGCACCCAAATATCACTCTATATATTTTACATGGGCATTATTATGTAAGGATTTTCTTTTGTTCATGTAATGTTGCTTGATCAATGACTTAAAACTGAAACACCCAGTGTTGTACAGGAAAACTGTATTTTTGGGTGGATTAAGACACCATGTTCCAAGACTCTTAGAATTATCTAGAACGTCATTAGCTGAAATTTCTTTCTGAAAAGATTGAGTGCTAACAGAGTATTGGTAATGGTGAGCAAGCTTTGCAGTGTATTTATTTTGTATCTATTCTAAGTTAAATGGAAGTAGAAAGTGAAATTTGTCCTAGTTCTCATTTCTCAAATTAGACTAGGTCAGAGATGTCACATGTACAAAATAACCCCCTCCCCCCAATCCAAACCAAAGAACTTTTAAACATGGTGAAGTTGCACTTGGTACATTTTAGAACAATTATTACATAACTTTCATGGACATGTATCCAGCATTTGTCTCAATAGCTTACACATTTTTGTACAAATTACCTTAATCTTCCAGTCCACAGATAGTATTCTGGATTGGCTTATTGTTTAAAAAGAACATCACTTCTTTTTTCTTTGGTAGGCAGCAGTAGGAATGCTTGACGTGGCAACAAATTATGTAGTTTGGAGAGGTATTGAGCTGGTGATGTTTGAACAGTTTTGATGTCGATACTTTGAACCAAAAGCTACATGTAGCTAATACTTGCCTACAGTTGCCTATATTTACAGTGTACATGTATCTAGCTTCTTTTACCCAAAGTCAGTTGCTTTATAGTTGCTTATAATTATAAGCTTGTATTTGTTTTGTTCTTTGTTTGCTTTCAAAGTTTGTATACCAATGTGGGTATAGCTTGTATGTTTATACTGAATGTGAAATTTATATTGGATTAAGAATGATATGAAGCATGATGAATATATTTGGACTTCGGTCTTGTCCCCGTGATGGTAGATGGTTACAGAGTTAAAAAAAAACAAACTAGGGAATGACTCTGAAATTGTAGGGGTTTAATTTTGTGATCCTTGTTTAATACCATATTACACATCTATGCGGTGCTACAGATGGATTTAAGGGGGTGAGGAGCTACATGAAATGATGATTTAATTTTGCTTGCCTATTTGGGCCCCTTTGATTACATTAGGGAGAGGATATACAACCCCTGTTTTAAGGGGGGGGGGGGCTGGTATTCAACTTTTAAAAACAATTTGTGGGAATGGCATGCATGACATCCTTTTCTGAAATATTTAAAAAGTTATGTAGGTAGTAATTATTGTGCTTGCTAGTTGTTCCTTTATGCCCATTCCTCGGTTGATACTCTATAAATGCATATTTTATTTCCTCTTGTTTCACGTCATATTCACTCTGCTGACATATACAGTTAACAACTAAATTAACAAATCGATCTCGAGTTACGAAAAACACACCAAAAAATACATCAAATTTACAAGGGGTACAGTATGAATAATTTAGTTGTTAACTGTATGTAATTGACTAATAAAAAGCTAATTTTAAAACAAAATGGTGGTTTGTGTCTTCTTTTTTATTTGCCTCTTTTCATTTTAGATTGAAGATTTATTTATTACTAAAACATGTGCCAATATTAAGACATATAATTATGCAGATCACAATGTTCATATTTGTTAATAATGTCTGACTCGTAGTTTGGCAAATATAGCAAGGTACATGATCCAAAGATCAATAGTATACAAATGATGCATGAGTTCATTATACGATCTATCCGCACTCGAGTTGAGGCTGTGTGTATCTATTGCACGAAGCCGTTAGGCTGAGTGCAATAGATACACACAGCATCAACGAGGGCGGATAGATCGTATAATAAACAAATGAAAACATGCATCATTTGTTTTATACAACAAAACTTCTAGATCCTTGTTATTTGATGTAAACAAAATTAATTCAAGATTGTTTCATGACAGTATATGGCTGAAAAATAAATCTCAAGTTTTAATAAGTCTCAATTTAGTGCGCACACATAAGTGTAGATATAGCAAGCGCACTTAACTCTACACCCATTTACGCATAGTGCTGCGCAAGAATAGGCCCATGCACACACAGTATTAAGCGCTCTAACCTCTACGCGCACTAGTGCATACTTTTAAAACAAGTTCAATAGTACTGGAAAATATTGCACTCCTTTTCATGAAAACGAGTGCAATAGGCTCAGTAAATGAATCACACTTGACCGCGCATGACCAATCATTTGATTAGGATCTGGGAGTGAGTTGTATAATACATTATGTGGAGACATTATAGACATGTATGTGACATGTGTATTTATCATGAACAAAGAGTTCTGTTGCATTCTAATGGCATTTCTTTTCATTGATCATCATTACAATATCACCAAAATATATAGTCATGATTTTCTAACTCTATAGTTCTTATTTCCCCAATACCACTAAAATCATTTTACATGAAAAACCAATGCTGACAGAAGTGGAGAACTGGGCTCTGTAACATGGATAAATTAGTGATTGACTGCTATTTTACTAAGGATCACACTACAATCACTTATTTGCAAATAATTGACAAACTGCTGATAAACTGCTTGTATAGTTGATCGGATCAATATTTTTTTTGGGGGGGTTGGTATATTCTTCCTCACTCCCACTCCCCTTCACCCTCCAAATTATGGGTATTGAAATTTATAGCTTGAATTGTGACATCCCGAGCAGGAAAAAAGTTTGTAAGACTGCATTTATTGTTTGTACAGTCTGTATGAGCAAAGGGCAATCCATGCAATGTGACTTTTATCCATAGTTCATCTATAGTAATGAAAATCTCAATATGACCAAATACACATTATTTCTGTTATCACTTACATCATTTAATGGTTAAATCATGAGTTCTCATTTTTGGAGGTAATAATTGTTTTATTTTAAAGAAGGGACATTGTGTTGTACTGGGCACATTGAGTTGAATTACTGTACAGGGGTCCAGCCCCAATCTCCCCCTACAGACCTACACTGCTGTGTTTGGGCAAGTTAGCTCTGGGAAGCTCTAAAGTAAACGATCACTGGAAAACAAGAAAAGAGTTTAGGGGGGGGGGGGGATGCTCGAGTGATTTAAGAAGTAGTTTAACACTGCCCCTACTTCAAATGAAAGACCCCTGAACTACCCGCCCACCCTCCACAGCAACCAAGCTCCATTGCCCCTCCACCGAGCAACTATCATTCTATACATGATCATATCAACAAGTTGGAGATCACTAAATAGTTTTCCTAAAGAGAGTAGGTGTTACAGGGCAACAATTATCAAGGGGACAGTTGTCCTAGGCGGATAGTTGTGTTGGTTACTTGTCCAGGGTGGATGTCCTGATACACGTTAAAAAGAACAGATGACAAAGTAGATTGTACTTAAATCCAAAAACACATTAAAAATATTTGTGAAAATGTTTGGGCATGATTATGATCACCATGAGTGGGTTGTGGCTGTACAAATTAAAATTAAAACAATTAAAATCTGTAAATATTATGCCCTTAGTAAAAATATTTCTGTTGCGTCAATCATGCACAATATGAATAAAATTAAAACAAATCCAAACCGATCAGTTTGGAAAATCTGATTGTCTCTGTCTCCCTCGTGTTGTCCTCCCTTCAGCAGTAAGAATAGGTCCATCTAGTTCCTTTCCAATAATTAAAGTCAATGTGCTCAATCTGCTGCAATAATATCAACATTTCTTGCAAAAATGGATTGTACGCATTTCAATTCGCTTGTTCCTTTGAAGTCACATTGTGAGAGTCTGTCGAAATAGTTTCTGTCCTGTCTTCTTGCTCAGGTTTGTCCGACGGCGATAGAGCTTCCTGCATAGTCGGGCTTGTGCTTTCCTCGTTGCTCAGCTCGCTATTCGTTTGTTTGGTTTCTTGGAGAGGTTCTGATGCAGCTCCTGATGCAGGCTCTTCTCGCTGTTTCAACGCCGCCTGGATGGCAGACTCCATAGCAATTTTTGATGCTTCGATGTCAGATGATGATGACTCGCTCTGGTTAAGGAGAGAAATCAAGAAAATTTACACTGACTCTGGATATAACTGGAGTGTTGTTTTCTTTATTGATATTTTAAGTACTAATTGGAGAATAAATACTTTAAGGTGTGCAACTGTTTATCATTCACATTTATTGTTCTCAGCGTGCAAAAATGGCTGATCAAAATGGCATTAGTCAAATTAGTGCACACCATCCTTACCCCCCCCCCCCCCCCCAAAAAAAAAAAAAAAAAAAAAAAAAATATATATATATATAATAAAATAAAATAATAATAATAATAATAATAATAATAATAATAACTAATAATAAATCAATCTATCATTTAATTAAAAATAAAATAAATAATAATAAATTAATTAATTAAATAAATACAGTGGTTTTATAAGTCAAGGATTGACACAGAAGAATTCAATTTAAATTATCACGATTCCTAAATAAGGGTGGAAATAAATGGAGGTGCCACACAATTGCCTTATTTGCTATTTAATCCCCTGGAACATGGTAAAATGTCTTGGAAGGGAAGGGTTGAGGTGGTATTAAAGAATAACAGTCAATGTGAAGAGGAAATGCTACAAACCTGATCTTCCTGAGCTTTCTTCATCTCTGTAGCAGCTATTCTCAATGGATTCCTGGTCCCTACTACATCATAACTGTGGAGGGGTAATGTGGTCAACCACTGGAGCATACTGAAAATTCACATGTATTAAGGAAATATCACACCATTTCTTTACTATTCCTTTGTGACTATTAAAGCCTGTCTGCACTAGTTTGCAAGGGAGGATTAGACCTCCCTGCAAGGTTACTGACAGGTGGTTATCTCATCAAATCAGCTCTCAATTAACATAAGAAAAAGGGGATCATGGGGGACCAACAGGCACCGATTAGGCATTGTTTGCTATATAGAGGGCGCAAGTAGCTTTATGTAGTGCAGTGGGGCTTTAAACCAAGGCTCATGTAATCACCGTGAAAAGGGATATGATTTAAAGGGAAAGTCCACCTTGATTAAGTTGGTTTTAATAGAAGCAGAAAAATTAGAGGAATAGGTCAGGGAAAGTTTGAGCAAAATCCAATTAACTCTGTGACGTATCTTGCGAGGTCCTCTCCATCTTGCTCTGTACAGAAATTTCATAAACTTTCTTTTTCTTAGTTATTGATGATAGAATCATTTCATTCATACAGGGATTGTATAGATACATATTTACAATAATCGTATTGAGGGTGCATGAATGATTGAACATTTTCTTTTGGGAAAATAAAAATTTCAGATTTTTATTTTGTTAGTACAGAGCAAATCTCCATAAAAATACGCACATATAACATTGAATACACCTAATAAACGCAAATGACAGTTTCAGCAAGTTAAAATCAATGAGATGCCAATTTGACAGCCAAAAGTCACAACTGATTATATAAAAGGATACGACTTGTTGTATTTTTCTCTGACAATGATGTTTGGGTAGATATGTTTGTGCTTAAATGCCTCAATCTTTTCCTGTATAAGAAAAGAGAAATAAAAGTATAATAATTAATAGTTTATGCAAAAAGTGAAACAATTCTGAGGAGTGTAGCATTAAACTTAAACAAACTTCACACACAAACAACAAAATCAGAATTATACACACCACCACACAGCCAGACATTCATTAAGTCATCTTATTTCACAAAACTGTAATTTACTAAATATTCTTATAGTATTATAAGATTGAGCAATTACTGCTCTCAATAATTTTGAGATATTCAAACGATTACAAAAAAAAACACAAGATATTTTGGGCACTGTCTGTTTCATCTAAAGTTTGTTGTACCCTATTCATTTCCATTTCCGTAAGACTCTGGCTACTAGTCACATTGTGTTCTTCCATAACTTGGAGGATGTTGCACTGATAAAGACCACTCAAGGGAAACATGAAAAGTGGTCTTTATAGGCTTTCGTGACCATCTGTCTTTAAAGACCACATTCCCCCCCCCCCCCACCCCCTTGAATATGGTTTTATCATTGAAACCTGTACTAAAGGAGCCTCTACATGAAGAGAACCTGCCTATAAAGTCTAAAGATCACTTTTCATGTTTCCCTCGAGCGGTGTTTGTAATTAGATTGTATACAGTTTTCACTGTAGCTCCTTTTTTTATTGACTAAATCAGATTTCTTACCTTAGATGCCTCAAATGTGAGTGGTTCATGTAGACCATCATTGCCCCATCGCTTGTTATAGCAGTCATAGTGTACCTGTGAAACAGAAAAAAACAAAACATGGTCAAGTATTACAATCTTGACAGCATGGCTCACTCGATAGAGCCAATATGTTGAAAATTGTCACCATTAATCCTTTCTTGATCATCTTAGACATTCTCATTAAACTGCAAAATGAAATGAATTGATCGTCTGAAAGCAGAGAATAGCTTTTTAAATTGTATTTGTAGTGTACAATGCTCTTTAATAAACAGCAATGCCTAGATTACATACAATCTCTACTGGTGAGTCAAAAAAAAGTTTACACCTAGAAAATTGCTAATTATTTGAAAAATCATCTATGTACAGTAAATTATTATACATCTTATGAAAGAGTGTTTTATCCCAAATCATTTGGTATCATTTCTGTGTGGTATGTGGTCATGCTTGGATGAACAGGAGGCATTGTTTGTGAATGTGCAAAAATTGACTTGCGCCAAAGTGATGCCTACAGTGTGTATTATGTTGGGGTTAGCGCAGTAAGAGAATAAATTGAATGTATCAAATGAAATGCATTGCATATGCTTTTTGCAGAAGCAAAGTCACAAACATACATGTTATTTGGATCTGCAGAGACCGAATTAATATCCAAACACCAATTGTTTTATTCAAAAATCTCATAAGCAACTTTGGCGCAAGTCGATTTTTGCACTCTTGCAAACAATGCCTCCTGTTCATCCAAGCGTGAACACATACCACACAAAAATGATACCAAATGATTTAGATAAAACACTCATTCATAAGATGTATAATAATTTACTGTTCATAGATGATTTTAAAAATATAGCAATTTTCTAGGCGTAAACTTTTGTTTGACTAGTCACACTTTATAGGGGGAACTACAGTCAAACCTGCTTTAATGACCACCTGTCTACAAAGACGACAGTTTTTGTATTCCTTGAAAATGGTTTCTCATTGAAACATGTACTAAAGGAACCACCTGTCTTCAAAGACCACTTTTTGTGTTTCCCTTTGGCGGTCGCTCTTGACAGGTTTGACTGTACATGTTATTGGAGATCCATGAATTGAACTTTGATCCTGTGCATATGTGTGCGTGTGTCACAACTATCTCTCAATATGCTATGGTATTGACACTGACTCTACAGTAAGGCAAGGGTATACATGTACATACTGCTTCTAAGACAAGGCCTAAGCCGGGTGCCCGGGGAATGTCCAGTTTTGGCTCTTGAAATGCTTTCTCAACGGTACTAGGTGGTGTCAGACCTCTTACTACGGCAAGAACAAGACCTGGAAATATAAGCGATACAATAGAATTTAATTCATAGGTAATCTTTTGTTAACGTTCTAAAAATATGATGTACCTAGACTACACTTGTGTGCCTTATCTGTTGACCATGTATAATAAGCTACATACATGTTAATCACATCAAGCAAATAAATACATGTACAAATTGATAAACAAAATAGCTAAAAGTATTGAAAACCAACAAGACAGATAATGAGACATTATCAGTAATCAGTTCTAACAAATGACAAATTAAAGGTTTATGTGGTAATTACTCGCCCACTGGATTTGAATTTCAAAACATTCATTTTATGTTGTCTTATTTTATACTAGTAGACCTTAACCACGAGGTCCACTCTCTATTATAAGGACAACAATTCATAATCGAAGAAGAGGGTCGCTATTCATAGTACAAAATCTGGGTCATTATTCATAAGACAAGAAGAGTGTAGCTATTCACCATGTTCTCGTGTTATGAATAGTGACCCTAATTTCGTATTATGAATAGCGGTCCCTATGAGTAATGACCCACAATGTGAAGTATGTATAGCGACCCTCATCTCACATTATGAGTAGTGGTCCTTATGAATAAGGGTCCTTATGCCTTTATGAATAGCGGTCCTTCAAGTATAGGAAGTTACACGTTATGAATAGCGAGGTTACCCTCTTAACCACTGCAAAACAATTTCAGCTTGCTTAGCTTTCTTTTTTCATCAATAACAGGACTCTGGTACAAGCATTTCAATTTTTTGTTATCATCAGATATTGAAAAGAACAACTGTAAAGTTAGACCAACAAACAAGTAATATTGCGAGAGGACTTACCAAGCATCTTGCGGATTTGATGGAGCATGAAGCTCTGACCTTTGACCTTTATGACGGCAAACTCTAACCCGTCGTCCACAAAGCCCTTCTCACATGTGAATTCCTTGATGTACCTATTGGCACTGGGATCAGTGAAGGCTCTTTGGAGGAAACAAAATATATGGAGAAGCTTTATAAGATGAGGCAGAAGTAGGTCTTGCACCAGAAGTTTGGCATGAGAGAATGATCATTGATCAGGGGGTTGTTTCACAAAGACAAAGATCGATTTTAAGATGGACTTAACTATGGCAGGCCATTCATGCCACTGTTTTTTCTCACTATTTACTGCCATTGGTCTCTCCAGGGAGGTACAAATCATGGTCACAAATCTACAGAATTTACATTTTTTGATAGTTCATTATTGAAGGAAAAAATATTATCTAAAGATCAAAATGGTGAGAGCGACCAGTGGCATGAATGGCCTGCCATAGTTAAGTCCAACTTAAAGTCGATCTAAGTCTTTGGGAAACACACCCCTAAAGTGCAAACATGAGATGGTCCGTTAGAAGTTTGGCTGTCTTATGATAGGAATTGTTAAAGGCTAACTTGGTCATCTCTTCTTTTATTTTAAATTTTGTTGATTGCTACATTTTTCTATGAAAAAGTTATGAGCTGAAAAGAACTGACATTGACAGAAACTTTGCTGTCCAGTAACATTTTATCAATTTTAAAGAAAAAGCAATGGTTTGGAGCTGTCGTCCCATTTAAAAAATACACATGTATAACAATCTTAATGGATGTCCAATATTGTTCAAATTTGTAGATTCCTTATTTTCATCCAATTCAACATGTTAGATAGAACGGATTGAACTTAGACGTTATACTCACTTTCCTGATGTAAAGTTGTGAAAGTTGTGAGTGCCAATGTATTTCTTAAGTTGTTCAGCCACCTCTTCAATCTTTTCATCTGAAAGTAAGCAACATGGGACATGACATGAAGGAATCTAACTCTGCAATAATTGTACTGGGAGAATTCTTAAATAAATGGAAGTGAACAGAAGTTTGGTCATCACAGATCGTTCACATGCTGTAACAGAAGGTTCCATGCTGTCAAGAGGATCTACAAGTCGTCGGCCGGGTGGCAGAAGGGCGTTAGCGCGCAAGCAACTCGAAAACTACTTTAAAAATTATTTGCATTTAAAGATTTGTTTTATATTTAAAATGCTTTCTGTCCTGAAAATTGGTTTAAAACTTAGAAGACTAATAGCAGTTTTATAGTAGAACACGGCCACAATTTTTTTCTCAGAAATAAGTCAGTTTCATAAAAGTTTGAGGCGATTTAGTGCTAACGCCCTTCTGCTTAATGTTTCATTTTTTACCTGAAATTCGAGCTAACGCCCTTCTACCACCCAGGCGACAAAGTATTCCGAAAGATGTAGTAAGATGGGTTAACCTATTACCAGACATTTAACACTTTTTATTTGTCCCAAAGAAAAGATTTGAAATGTCTTGAAATGTTGGTGACGAACAAATAAAATACTGATGAATGAAGGGGTAGTCGTCTTCATACATGAACATTCCTGAAATATGATCTGCAAAGGGGATACACTAAGTTCAAAAAGCACTTTAATAATAACAGTGGGTTCTGGTAAAGCGCTCATGTCTGTACAAACCGGACAATCCTGGCGCTCCAAAATGATTACCCCAGCTTTAAGATAGCTGCCATTATGGCGCTCTAGCTGTCTAGCATTAATTAATTGATTCTTGCCAGGTACCCATTTACCTCACCTGGGTTGCGAGTGGCAATTGGGATAAATGTCTTGTCAAAGACATTAGTGTGGCAGCCGGACTTGAACCGTTAACCATGTGATCCACAGTCCAGTGACATATCCACTAGACGAAGCCACCTCTTTTGCATGTACATGTATCTCTTATTGTGGGAGATGTGGAAAGGTGTGTAGAATACAGGTAGTAACACTTACCAGTAACTCTGTATTTCTCCAATGTGTAGTCCTCCAAGGGAGTGAAAGCAAACGTTGGTATCAGGTACATGTAGGTCCTAAACTCACAGTTATTCTTGCAATTGAAACCTCCTGTTGTCCTAGTTACACCTGTTTGATTAAAGTAAGATTGTATTTTACTTAATAACTTTGCATAAAAGGTACAGGTACGTTGACCTATGTTTAATTCATATGTCAATGTAACCTATTCAGCAAAATGCACATGTTATTGACAAGTTGAAGATAAACATCCAGCAATTTAAAAGGACTGTTGGTATTGCAGTTTCGAGTTGCACCTGAGCCCCTCAGTAATGTTGAGACTGTCATATGATCCTTAATTTTTCTTTTTTGAGGTACAATACAGTTTAAAGGTCACCCCAGGGCAATAGTTCACAGAATATTACGCCTGCGGCCAATTAGTGTAATATCTCTCTCTCACCTTGCCAATATAACATAATAAACGGTACTCTTTTCAGTACAAAGATCCGCATCCTGGATCCAACTATTGAAAGGATTTACCTCTATTTGACTAACTATGCAGTAATTAAACATGAAACAACGGAGTAAGTTACCCATGACACGGATGACCGGTGGTAGATGCTCATTAATCTTCTCCATGAGGTTATCAAGCATGAGCACCTTGAGAGAGACCACCTGACCTGCAGCCGACACACCTTTGTCTGTTCTAGCACACCTCTGAAAGCTCATCTTGTTCATGTTTCTTGTACAGTCCTCGGGGACGGCACCGGACTTGACCAACGCATTCACCAGATCCTCTTCTATGGTCTGAACACCTGGGTTCCTAAAGTACAGGGGGGCATTTCACAAAACTTTTCATCAGTGACAAATGACAGTTTTGGTTATAAGCTACTGAAATCCTTTCTTCTGATTGGTTATCAACAGATTTGTCACTGATTTTTGTCATTTGTCATTGAAAAAAGGCTTTGTGAAACAGGTCCCAGAAGTGATGGTCAAATAATCATTTTAGATACTACAGGTGTATATATGGATTTGAAATCTGAATTTAAAAAAATGTGTTTAATGTACTTTACAGATGTTCAATGGCAGATGGGTGATGTCATTAGATATGTGACAATTTCCATTTGAGTCTATCAAGAGTAATTCACCACACTAAATTCTGGAAAACAGGGTGTCAAAGTAAAGAGTAGCCATCCAACAAAGTACTACATATATCTATACTTCGTAAGTTATGTGAAAATGGATGTCGTTTATAAGAAAATAATTCAGACAATAATTTTGGGCTTGACCATTCAAAGCTTTGTAAACAAGCAAAATGATCTTAAATGCAATTCTATGCCTTATTTGCAACTAATGTTACTTCATTAAAATAGGTGTACTATTGCTTACCTCTGCATGCCGACATAGTTAGCCCCAGCATATGAGAGAAGTATGGCCACTTTACGTTTCAATAGCTTGCTTCGTTTTGGTGCATCACTGCCATTGGTGACATCTGTACTGCTGACACTATCCTGGAAATACAAGTCAAATTTTCAAGTTTTCAATTATATATACACCTGTATATATATATATATGCATTTTCAGTTGACACTCTTTATGTAAGTCAATTATATTATATACTATTATTTTTATTTTAATGTTTTGTATGTGATTAACATCTGCTAATTTTTTTTCTTCAAATGTGGAGACAAGATCAATGTACAATTTTCTTTCTTTGTCATTCATATGAAGAAAAGAAATCATCTTTAAAAAAAATCTGTACATTGAAAGATCCAAGTAAAGCAGCTACATTGTAAGTGGTATTCGATAAACAGTCCATAACCCAGAAACAACTCTTAGTAAACAATTATTTGAGAACGTACGTTTTGTATTATTTCATTGAATTTCCCAAATCATTGTCAGTCATGATGTTGCATTGTTTTTTTAATTTTTGTAATCCATGTTCTGTATATAAAGTATTATTATTATTATCATATTATTAAGTAATCGCTTATTATGGTTGATATTTATTATGTATATCTTATTCTGAAGTATTATATGATATTCATTTCTACATGTATTCAAAGATGTTATTCAGAGATTGATTTTCAATAAAATGGCCCATGGGAGGGTCAATTTTTTTTTAAAAGTTGATAAGTTATGTGTATGATGGTTCTTGGTCTCATTATTCTTTTTTTATTCATAGATCAACCTACATTAGAGGGTTTGATCAATACCTGTATTTTTACAAATTCAAGTGCTTCTGTTTAGCGATAACCTTAAATAAATACATGTAGTTCAACACAGTCCTCTATATATTTCATATTTCATACCTCCATTTTCTGCATCTTGCTGTCTTTATCTGGCGAGTTGTCTGCTGCCCTCTTCCTATCATCTGCTTTGGCTGGTGACACAGTCATGTTATCTCCATCAGAAGACATTGCTGTAGACGTTGGAACAATGTCAGCCATTTTGAAAGATGACACAGCACTTTTAACAAAGTTGTTCAATGCTTTGCGAATCATGGAAGGACACAGAAAGCAAGGGAGTAGCCCTGCCGAATCCTGCAGATGGGGAAAATGATTGAAAGAGGGAAAAGAATGAAGGGAAGAGAAGTACACATTGCTGTTGTTAACAACAAGAAAATTACCAAAGTATTCCAACCCTTCCCCCACCCTATTATAACAATAATAAATAGAAGGGTAGCCCATCTCGTTTGCCATTTGTTTTTTAAGATGTAAATATGCATTTAAAAATCAGCATTTAGGGAAAATGAAACCAAACACTTATGAGCTGATAATTGTTATAAATTGTCAGCTACTTTACAAAATCTTTGAATTACTTCATATTTGATAACTTAGAAGGAAAATAATTAGTACAGTTTGACAGTTTCCTTTCTAGCCATTCTTTCATGGGATTTGCCATCTTGATTGCAATAGTGATGTCAGAGAAGTATATACCGGTATCCATTGACCTGCATAGAATGGATAGAGTATAATACAGAAAGACTGGCTACTGTGCAAGCAGAACCATTGATGCAGATTGGTAGCCATCTTATTACTCTTGCATCTCAAACAAGTGAGAAAGGTGAGCAGTTCTTTCCGTCTTTGTCACTCTTTTTGATAACAGCAGAGCTTTGGCTGACAAAGTAACGAACTGCTCAACTGTTCCGACCAGCTGAACCAAAGATCTAATCACAATATATGCCAAGAAAAAATATTCATTCATCTGAATGCATTACCGAAATTGTCTTTTATAAATCAGGAAATCATTGATGTCCTATTCTGACATAACCATTTTATTATTATTACCGGTCTTTATTAATGATCGAAATGGCGACTCCCATGGAAGAACAGCTAGCAAGAAATGTAGGCCTACACACTTTGGATATGTTATTTTCTTGCTAAATAATCAAATACAAAGAATTTCAAAATATTTTTAACTGGCAGACAATTTTGAACAATATCATAAGCTCATTTTTGTTGGGTTTCATTCTCTTTGAATACCATATGTAGTTTTGAACTATTTTGTTTTGTTTTTGCCTTTTAACAGATTTAAGGAACATTAGATGCAAACCTGTTCTATTTACCATTTTAAATTATCTGTTACCGTATGTATGCCTGTATTATTTTACATGCTTTTAAACCATGCTGTTAAAGGGCAGGTCCACTCCAAAAATAACTTACTTTCAATAGAAGCAGACAAATCAATCAAACAAAAGTTTGAACAATATCGGATAACCAATACGAGATTTATGAATTTTTAATGACATGAAAAACTTTGAAAATTACAAGACAAATTGGCAACTCACTCACGAGTCTGTGACGTCATTGCCTCACTTTATATTGATAATATAAATTTCTGATTTTCCCCCTAAAAATCTTATTTTCTCACACCAGTATCCAAGTTATATTAATATGGTATGTTTTTTTGTGTGGATGCACTACCGGTAATATAAAGTAATTTTTTTCCAGTTAAATCATGAAAAATGTGAATTTTGATAAACTATCGATATACAAATCAATGATTACGAATATACATATTCAGAAAATAGTATCAATTCTTCAAAGTTCATAAAATATTTTGTGAAATATGGATGCAATATGATACAATTTATCATAACCTGGGCAAAGGTGTTGGGAAATCAAGTAAAGGGGAACAAAAAGGAAATTTAAAGGGATAAAAATATATAAAGCAACTGATACATGGTGAGGCAATGACGTCACAAACTAATATCCAAGTTGGCAAATAGTGTAGTGATTTTCTAAGTTCCATAATTGTTCATACTTTAAAAAATTCATAACTTCCTTATTAGTTATCCAATTTTGCTGTTTCTTTTGTCTTTCTGCATCTATTAAAGCCCCACTGCACTACTTATACCTACTTGCGCCCTCTATATAGCAAACAATGCCTAATCGGTGACCATTGGTCCCCATGATCCTCTTTTTCTTATGTTAATTGAGAGCTGATTTGAAGAGATAAACACCCGTCAGTGAGATAAACACTCGTCAGTGACCATGCAGGGAGGTCTAATACCTCCTGGCCAAACTAGTGCAGTGGGGCTTCAGTTTAAAAGCAAATTATTTTAGAGTGGACTTACCCTTTAAGCTATATATACGACCAGCAGTTGCATCAAAAACAGTATTATAATTATTAGTTGTTTATTTATAATTTTATTTGATAAAGGGGGGGGGGTGGATTTTTAGTGCTTTGTGTTGTTTAATTTTGTTTTATTTTGTGTTTTTGTTTAATGATGAATACAAATAAACCTAGGAATATGGTTAATTAGCCCCTTTGTAAATTGCAAATGTATAATTTCATGGGTTGATGGAAAGTCAATGGGCCAAGACTCAAGAAGGAAGAGCACTGGCGTACTGGTGGGGGAGCTAGGGGGGGCGCCAGCCCCCCCAAATAAAATGAAACCATGACTTATTTTTAATTCCATACAGGTGATTTATAAATGTTCGTGATAATAACCTGATTTTCAACAAAATGTTCGTTTTTCCATTTCTGTTGCAAACTGACACATTCGCAAATAGCCAGGAAGAGCAATGTTTTTAATAGTCACTAATGGGCATTAGTGGTCACTAACAGTAACACTAGTAGAAACCTTTCCAGAAGCTATACTGCGACAAGCACTACTGGGAGATAACATGCAACCCACCACTCGGGCTGTGCATGCACAGATTTGCGAACGATCGTTCCATATACGTACATGTACATCGTCAGGCTCAGTGGGGAAACTGAATCCAGACAAGGATTAACGGTACACGAATCGCCTTCTTTCTCTGATAATTTAATGAAACGTGAAAGCTTCCGCGCTACGCGAGGTATGAGCGAAAATGATTTCAGTAATAATTAAATGAAACGTCAAAGCTTCCGCGCTTCGCGCAGAAGGGCGGGGGGGGGGGGGGAGGGGAAACTGAATTCAGACAAGGACACGATACAATGAATCGTCTTTTTTCTCTAATAATTTAATGAAACGTGAAAGCTTCCGCGCTACGCGCGGTATGAGCGAAAATGATTTTAGACATGGATTAAGAGTAATAATTAAATGAAACGTCAAAGGGGGACGGGGGGGGGACTGAATTCAGACAAGGACACGCTACAATTATTAATCGTCTATTTTCTCTAATAATTGAATGAAACGTGATAGCTTCCGCTCTTCGCGCGGGAGGGAGGGGGGGGGGGGACTGAATTCAGACAATTAGAACACGATATAATGAATCATCTTCTTTCTCTAATAATTTAATGAAACGTGATAGCTTCCGCGCTTCGCGCGGGATGGGCGAAAATGAATTCAGACAAGGATTAAGAATAACGTCAAAGCTTCCGCGCTTCGCGCGGGAGGGGGATGGGGGAACTGAATTCAGACAAGGACACGATACAACGAATCGTCATCTTTCTCTAATAATTTAATGAAACGTGAAAGCTTCCGCGCTTCCCGCGGGATGAGCGAAATTGAATTCAGACAAGGATTAAGAATAATAATTTATTGAAACGTCAAAGCTTCCACGCTTCGCGCGGGAGGGGGCGAACTGAATTCAGGCAAGGATTAAGAGTCGGGAACGGTACAATGAATCGTCTTCTTTCTCTAATAGTTAAATGAAACGTCATAGCTTCTGCGCTTCGCGCGGGAGGGGCGTGCGAAACAAGAAGAGTCGAGAACGGTATAACCGATCGGCTCCTTCCTCTAATAATTTAATGAAGTGTCACAGCTTCCGCGCTTCGCGCGGGAGTGGAACAACTGAAAAATAACTTAGTTCCTGGCCCCGGATTTATAGGCTTAAATTAGTAGATATTGGGGCATTAGTGTTAATATATTAATACAACCCTCCTACCCCCCCCCCCCTGAACGTCTAATCAATCAGAAGGCCTCTTTTTTTCCAGGAAGTGCCGGTGGACATTAATGCGCCAAATATGGTTCTCAAATTGCAAAAGATCTCTTGGAGGGGGTAGGAGAAAGCAATTTTACGTCATATTACTCCAGGAAGTGCCTGAAAATGCGTCTAATGTGGTTCTAAAATTGCAAATGCTTCCTACTCAGGGAGGGGGTCAGAACCCCCTCCCAGACCCACCCCCGCTTGGTCGCTCCGCTCCCTCGCCGCTAAAGCCTCGCTCTGTCGCTTTATCGTTTTATATATATTTAACCCCATGCCATTTTGTGCCCCCCCCCCCCCTCCGGTCAGATATTCCTGAAACCGCCACTGTTTTCCCATACCCCTTGAGCTTCTGGGATCCGCCCCTTGACCCCCGTCGGGGCTTTACCCCTAGACCTCACTTTGACAAACGTTCAGCCCCCCCAAACGTTTTTGCTCATTACGCCACTGAGGAAGAGCATACGGTAATGTATTATGTAGTGGCAGTGGATTGTTGGATGTGAAGGCAAATTTTACTGCTACATGTTCTTTATTTGCTTTGTCAAGGCAGTTAGTCGATACTGCTTTGGATCTTGGATTACAACTTGCTAAAATTGAAAAGAAATGATTGGAAAACCATGTATTTTGTGGCTTAGATTTGATCTTTATTTCACATGATAGACAGAGTGACAGACATGGCATTGATACTAACAACAATAACAAACAACAAGAATATCATACTGACACCACTTGTGGAGGGGATTTGCAGTTGCATACTATAAAAAAAAGTATACATAAAAGGAATCATTGATCATTTGACAGCAAAAATACAAGGTAACAAATTGTCATTATACAATGTATATTTAGCAAATATTGTGAGAGCACTTACATAGAATTTTCGCAAGGCTACTGCTCAGTGCCTTTTAGTGTCACTGCACAATGCACCATTAGTGAGCCACTGCTTCAAAAATATGACTTAAAGGTAATACAAAGTTTTGGGAAATTTTGAAAATTAGGTGGATAGTGATTCTTTACAATATTGATATATTTGGATGCCCCTGTGGATGTATTATAAGCACTAGAAAATTTAGCACTTAAAATACTTCTGCTTTTGATAAAAATTGAACATAAAAATTTACCGGTGCTCCCGGTAAATTTTGATAAATTTCAAATAGCGCCTGCGGCCGTACAATGGTACATGTAGCTGCGACCCTGAAAATCTCAGAATATGTAGTTGAGATATATTACCAAACGGAAAAACCAAGTCGGTCGATTTTAGTTAAGAAACATTGTTTTATAGCTTAATTCATATCTTGACCTTGAGAGGGAGCTTTACAACAGAGTTTATTAATAAAAATGTCATAACTTCAGACTCAATTTCAACTGCGACAACAATCAATGAAATCCAAATACATATATTTACCCTAAAAAAATGCTCCAGATCTTATCCACCTTGTGACATTTATATCTGTCAATCATTAGTGAGCTAACAAGATACAGTGGTACATGTATGTACTACTTTGAGTGGTATGGAGCTTAGCAGGTCTGAGAAAACTAGTTTTAAAATATTTAAAAATCTATCAAATATATTTAGATGTTTGAATTACAAAATATGAGTTGTATGCAGCCCTGCACATCAACAGGAATCAACTTATATTTGGATGTCACCCGACCTTTGAGCAAGGCTAAAAGATCAGTATGCTTCTTGTAAAAAAAAAAAAAAAGGAGGTTTCATTTGTGCAGTGAGTTTGTAAGAAACAAATTCACCCGAACTACCAGTGGGCAAAAATTAAATCATATCATTTGGAGGAAATTCTAAAGATATTAATGTACAACCATTGAAATAAAAACTTAATGAAAATTATCTATGGCAATATTGGGCTAAAAGAGGTAAATCACTCTTTTATGTAAAAAACCCATTTTCATTACTGATATTTTCTACAAGAAGTTTAAATCTATGTACATCACAGGCCAAGCTGTGACCTAGGTAGATTCCTCTTTGTTTGCACATTTACCCTAGTGAACATTGCATAAGACTGCATGATATTTGCTTGTAAATTTCATCATGATATACATGCATTTCATCAAATTCTACAAAACTACCACTAAGAGATTCATTCTCCCACCCCCTATTGTTGCATTATATACATGTATGTAAACACAAGGTACATACATGTATCTCAACAAGAAATACAAAATAACTAGATGGAACTTCGACTGCGCGCAGTCGAAAATGATGCCTCCGTCATAGAGCAAGTTTACAAACCAAAACAGAAGAAATTTTTCAAATTCAAGTTCAATTGTAATCCATTAACAGGTTCTCAGAATATCATGATTACAAGCAATTTCTCATATACATATATGACCCTTTGATCTTTGACCTCATGACCCTAAAATCTACTCAGTTCATTGGCTCTGCAAGATGTCCTGAGTTAAATAGTAATCCATCTGTCAGTTTTAATGAATGCATTCACAAGTTAATTTTGCATACATAATGAGCCCATGACCTTTGACCTCATGACCCATGAATCTACTCAGTTCATTGGCTCTGCAAGATACATACATGATCGAAGTCTGGCAGGAATCCATCAATCTGTTCTAATGAGAATGCGATCACAAGCTATTTTTGCATACATAATGAGCCACATGACCTTTGACCTTGACCTCATGACCCCAAAATCTAATCAGTTCATCGGCTCTGCAAGTAACATACATGACCTAAGTTTGGCAGGAATCCATCAATCGGTTCTTGAGATAATGCGATCACGAGCTGTTTTCGCATACATAATGAGCCCTGTGACCTGTGACCTTTGACCTTGTGACCCCAAAATCTAATCAGTTCATTGGCTCTGCAAGATACATACATGATCAAAGTTTGGCAGGAATCCATCAATCGGCTCTTCAGATAACGCGATCACGAGCGGTTTTTGCATACATAATGAGCCCTGTGACCTTTGACCTTTGACCTCGTGACCCCAAAATCTAATCAGTTCATCGGCTCTGCAAGATACATACATGACCAAAGTTTGGCAGGAATCCATCAATCGGTTCTTCAGATAACGCGATCACAAGAACGGGACGTACGGACGGCCGGACGGACAACCCGAAAACATAATGCCTCCGGCTACTTCGTAACGGAGGCATAAAAATATACTTCCCCAAGTCTGCTTGAAGAAAAAAAAACATTTTTTAAATTTTTTTATTATTATTTCAGGAATGTGAAAAGAGAATAGAAAACAATAGATATTTTGAACATGTTTCTTTTTTTTTACACAAAACAATAAAACAATTGGATTTTAAATTTTCTTCCTGCAAAAAATTGTTTACTTGTAAAAGCTCACTCAGCTACAAATCATGAAGAAACTTTTTTGCCACTAGCTTTCCTGAAAAGCACTGCCCAGAGGAGAAACCAAACAGGAAACCAAACTAGTGTTATCAAGGCAAAAGATTTGTTGCCATACAAGTAGGCATTGACCACACCTTCAAACAAGGAATCTACAGTCTTATGCAACCCCTGGGTAAGAATGTCTACAATGGCATCTCCAGAGTTAAAGAAACCATGGTGAAGAGTTATGAAAGAATAAAGCAAAGATAGGGGAGATATCATAAGAAGAAGAAATCCCTGTATTATTTTCAAAACTGATCGCTCTGCTGGTTGAACAATGACGGCAATGGGAATGGTTGGCACAGCAACAAAGAAAGCGAGGGAAAAGTTAAACATAGACACTGCCAGGAGTGTAACAGTGTACCAGATGAGGGTAAGACACTTCAAGAGCCGCCAGTCCGAAGGTAAATCCTCGCTTGTTTGAAAGTTATTCCTCCTACCGAAGATAGGGAGGGACGCTGATCCAACGAAGAAGGCTGCAAAACCTATAGCAATGGCACCTTGCGGGGTAACATTGAAGGATGCGATGTGATCACTGACAAGATATTGCGGGCTTATGAACAGTATGGCCCCCATGATGTGGGCACCGATAATGAGAGGCATGACTTGACCATAAGGACGACCTTGCTGCTCCAGCTCAAGTTTTTTCCCTTTATCACTGTCCTCTTTCTCATCATTATCTTTCTCGTCTGAAGAAGTGTCCATCTTTTCAGCAGATTGAATTGCAAGAAGCCAGAGGGCCATACTACGCAACGTAGGTACAACCAACAAGAGGCCGAAGGGAATCATGTAGAGGCCAATCGAGACGTATCTTTCACAGCTAGGGAGTACATAAAAGAAGAAAGACTGGTGAAACCGCTCCAGAAGGTTGTTGACACTTCGGACGACGCCCTCCATGACGCGTCCAACTGCTTCTACTCCGGACCCACGCTTCGCAGGATGGGCCTGGAGAGTCAGGGCTTCTATGTGGTAGCGCAGGAACAGACCATGGATCCCGCTTGGCTTTCCGCTAGCTTGTTTAGCCATGTTGAGTAGCATGGTGGTGGCTGAATGCTGTAGTCCTGCCCACTTGACAACGATTCTTTCTGAAGGATCAAATCTATTCTGGAAAGTGACAGGCACCCTCTCTACGCGACATAACCTGACAGCCAGATTGAACAGATCCATGTTTGGCAACTGTCCATTTACACCTTCAATCTTCAAATCAATGTGATCAGTAAACTCAGAGCCAAGCTCCAAATTGATGGCTGCGATGATTGATCCACTGCGCCCCAGCATGAGGCTTGTTTGGAGATATTCTGAATGACTATCATGGTAGCCAGCTAACCAAGCCTGCATCCCGACCTCCTCTTTGTCCACAACCACAAAGATGATGTCCTTTGACCAAAAAGTGTTTTTGCTAAAGAAGCTGGCTAATGACAGCATCAGGCCAATTCCATAGTGTGTCCTTGACCTGCCTGCTTCAGCCTCTTTATTGCGATATGGCACTGTGATGACTATTGCTTCGGTACTTGCAATTCTTGGGGCTCTGAGGATAGCATAGACGTTGGTTCCAGCGACAGCTCCACCCCCTTCAGTTCCTTTTGCTTTAACGTTAAAGGGGTGCTGCACAGTGAAGTTTTGTGAAAATACATCCAAACCCAAGTCCATGAACTGAGCTTTCAGCCAATCTTCAGGGATAGGTCCTTTCCCGTTGTCCACAGCTCCCAGCCGGGTTAGTTCCTTGGCATAATCCTTGACACTTTGATCATTCAGATACTTCCTCTCCACCAAGCCTGGTAAGAGGGCATTTTCAGAGAAGTATGTCTTCTCATTGAGAGGGGTGAACGCCAATACCAGCAGTGAAGCCACACCAGTAATGTACAGAAGGAGCTCCAGAGGCTTGTGGATGGCCAGAACAACACGGGACATGACTGCCTGTGTTCGAGTGTCTGTTAACAGGCCCATGATGACAATGCTGATGTTCAGTCACACCCAAGTCTTGACCAAGAACCTGTCATAGCAAATCAAATGAGACAGAGACAATCAGTGACAGTCTACATAGTCAAATCTAAACACAAAAAAAGAACTTTGGCTTTATAAGTCTCAGTGCAATCTTTTAAATTCTTCTTTCAAAAACTTCTGACTGTTAACTTTGTTTTAAAAGTTATACTCTAGAAATAATAGAGGCATCTTTTATCTTTATTTAATTCCCATTTGTCACTTTGAAACTGAACTGTACTGTACAAGCCATGATTGTCTCTGTCTCATTTCTTTGCATTTCAAGCTCCTGTCCCAATCACAGACTTCATTGCTTTGGGTTGAAACAATATACATGTAAGCAGAAGAATTACTAAGTACTTTCAAAGAACTTAAAGCTTGGGTATAAATAGGGCATTACACAGACTCCGCCATAATCTCCTGAAGGAAACTCAGTCAGTGTGTACATTGTGAATATGCAAGAGGTTGAGAAGGGCTCTGTCTCTTCGATTCATGCATATTCAGCAATTTTGAGCGAACCCTCTCTATGATATCAATATTCATATTTGCTCCGCCGCTATCGCACATGCATACATTCTCTTCGCTCAACATGGATGAATCGTCGGGTTAGGACGAAGAATCAATACCGTATCATCTAGACTCTGAATGAGGATCGTCCGCATACACGAGGGCCGTCTTCGTAAACGCGGACAGCAGCGTCTGCAAAAATAAGGATCGTCTGCATTTTGCAGACATTTCTTATTTCTGTTCAGTGCATTGGCGATGCAAAAAACGGATTCCGCAATGATTGTCTTGATCATCAGAGATGGCAAGTTCAAAGATCAGCTACGCGTGACATTTTCATCACTCGGCGTGTGAGCTTGCGGGTGAGGGTATAGCATTTTTTTCGAAATGACGCACGCGCATTTTCAGAAATGGGTGTTAATTTTTGTTCATATGCTTTTTATTTCCACATTGACTTTGTACAGCTCAGAGACTTTCACGTTACGAGCGATATATTTGGGAAGACGAACAACCCATAAAACTAAAAGTAGACAATGAACTGGGGGTATTCCGGGGAATACGTTTTCGCATCGCCAGCGCACGGTTGCGGTTCAGGAACCCGAAACCTGCAGGAGTGCAGAGCGCCGATGAAAAAAAAGCACAGGCACAGCGAAAATGCAGACGATTCTTATTTTTTGGGGACGCAAACAGAATTTATTTTTACTTTTAGTGCTCACTACCCCACCCCCCCCCCCCCCATGACCACCCACCCCTTGAGCAAAAAGAATTGCAATTTGCATACGATACGGCGCGGTGCGCTTGTTCGCGTTCGTCTGCATCATGCATGTCTGAAGAAAAATAAATCTCCCCTCAACAAGTCCCACACGTACGAAATCGTGTTTGTCAAGTCAAGAACACAACAAGATTCGTTTTTATTTCAAATGAAAACCCGATGAAAGTATAATGATTGGAGTATCATCATCGTAGGAGAGATATAATTAGTTTTTATAACCTCACACGTGTCAGAACAAGATAACAAACCGATTTAACACAATAATCATAGAGTAATCACCGACCTGAATTCTTGCACGCTTGACACCTTGAGGGAGTAGGTCGAGGATGGATTTTAATATCGGACACAGCTTGTGGTGGCCGTGGGTCGCGATCGAGGCCGAGCTATATAGGGTACGTTGATTTTGGAGGCATTCCTGGTGATTGTAATTTTGACTTCTGCACTCATTGCCAATCAATGTACATTTTCTGCTATTTATTTAAGTTAGTATTGTCTGTTGGGAGCCAGGGGAGTACAAATAATCAAATAATTCCCCTGACTCTCAACAGAGAGGTTAAATTATATTACATTGTTATGTTAGTTATGTTATTTGTAGTTACTGTCTATGATATGTTAATGTATTGTTATATGTTATAAAAATGTGAGCTGTAAAACGATTTTTATGCCTTCATTTTATTTTGTGCATGACAATAAAGAAATTAAACTCAATTCAATTCAATATGTTACAATATAATTTTGAAATTTGTTTACCAATTGTTATACAAAATTTGAGAATCCCATTTGTGTGGATTTAAATCAATAAAATTTGAATTTGAATTTATTTATTTATATAGACTCATTACCTTTTTTTGGAGATGGTCCCCCCTATATATTCATAGTAAAAAAGAGAACTCTCTCAAGGATTTTCATTTCAATTGTTTTAAATATTATTTGTATATCGCCGTGACGGAGGAGTATCAACAGTATCAAAATTATATATTCTATATAGGGCCTATATGTAAATAATAATTTTTTGCAGGTCGATCAGGGGATGAAATGTTGGCAGAATTTTTTCAAATTAGAACGTGAGCATTATAACCATAGTCTACTCTAGGAAGGCTGTGAAGGCCTATACCAATTAATCTATATTGATAGCAAGAACTGAAGGCATACAAATCTGATGGTAATATTTTTACCTTCTTTCAATTTAGAAACAAATATAAGTTTGAATACAATTTTATAAAATTTTATTCGGTGAAAACGGCTATTCCCCATAATTGGAAAAATAATATCCCTTTAAGGTTCAGAGGCAGACCTATAACAGCTCAAGAGGAAATGATTAAAAATATAATGAACTTGTAACGAAGATATGTCGCTATATTCATAATTTAAGTGTTCAACAGGTTTTTAGTCCCCCTAAATCAATAGATAAATGGAATTCTCTGTTTAATATCCCAAACCTAGACTGGGGTAAAAAAAAAAATTGTTCCTGTTAGGTCATGTTTATCTATACACGGATCCGTTTAGTTTAAAGGGAGTGGGTAGTCAGTTTTCATGTGCAGAAGGCCATAATTCGCTGACCCCAGATTTGGTGGAAATACCATTAATGGGAGTACAAATCTGCACACAGCAAACCCGTTGGCCCGTCAAGAATTATCCCCTAGTCTCTCGAGCATGCTCGGAGCATGCTCGAAGATTCTTCGGGCGAAGGAAAAGCAAAGCATTACATAAGGTCTAATGGTCATAAAGCTCAAGGCTAACCCTGGTGATTGACAACACCTGTTATTGGGTAAACACCCGAACGGTGTGGAATTCCCCATGAGAGCTGACTACTCAGTGACTTTAAGATAATACATCGTATAGTTGGTGTTAATAAATATCTTAAATCATTAAATATTTCGCAGTCAGACCTAGTAGCTCCGTGGAATCTATAGAACATTTATTTTGGGATTGCCCAATCATTAGAAGGTTTATTTCGGATGTCCAACATTTCATTTTAGAGGATAAAGTTAATTTGAATGAAATACATTTCATATTTGGGTTTTATGGAAACGTTGGAGTTCAATTTAATTTTATTATTTTATATGTCAAATACTATATATTTTCCAACAAATGCAAAAAAAACGTACTCTCACTAAATTCTTTTAGATGTATGTTAAGGTATTATCGTTTTCTTGAACAATACATTTATGTTAAAAATAACAAATTTGTATCATTTGATATAAATAGGTGGAAAAACATTGTGTTGCTTTAAAAAAAAAAAAAAAAAAAATATATATATATTTCATTTCATTTCATTTATTCAACCAGTATAAAAACAATTTACAATGAAAATAAAATATACAATATAATGGTTAGGACCCCTAAGAAGCAGAAATCTGCTTGTAATCGGGGCCCTGCAAACAATCAATAACAAGATAATGCACATAAATTAACAATACAAAGTAAAGGACTTAAATAATACAAGTACGCACCCGTACATCAACACACACGCACGTTCATAAAGAAGGTTACAGAGAAAGAATAGAAGGAAGCGAAAATAGGGCAGAAAGAGATAAAAGTGGAAAAAAGATGGGAAAGAGAAGTACTTACTCAACCATGGATTAAAAAATACTTTTTTTATACATTGATTTAAATCTGGTAATTGTAGAACTGGATCTTAGGTCATAATTCAAGGAATTCTACTCCCGTACCCCAACAAATGATATATATATATATATATATATATCTTGTATAATCAGCTATATTCTTGTTGTTGATTCTATTGGTTATATTATGTATGTATATTCATATATGTTTTTTATATGTTTTGAAAAGTCGAAAGCAATATTGAATAAAGATGATTTTATTAAAGAAAATACAAAAATCTGATGGGAGAGATGCGGGAGAGATGGTCCTATTTCATTTCTGATTAAGTGCCCATTTTTATTTTTGTAATAAATGTCCCTTACTATTTATTAAATGCCACCATTTCACCTCTGATAAGTTCCCCTATCCAAATCTGATAGATGCCCATTTTACTTTTCCAATTTAGCCTAGTGCTAGCTCCATTCCTTTGTAAAAGGTTTCATGTCAGATGATCGAAAGAGTAAGCCTTACCCGGCCGTTTTTAAAGATATGAGTGAGCACTAATTTTTTTCGAAAATTTGAAAAAACGCACCCCTCCACCCCCCCCCCCCTTGAGCGCCAAGGGGGGGGGGGGGGTTAAAAAAAGGGTAAAATTAACGTGTTTTGACACGTTTTTTCCGAGGGGGAGGGGGGCGGGCCCCCGACCCCCTGGATCTGCCACTATTGTGGCCCCTTGTGGCAGTTTCGAGAAACGGCCCCTAGGCCCTGATTCCACTTACACTCACACGAGAGCCACTTTCCACCGACTTGGGTTGTATTCGAAAATGAGTTAGGTTTCAAGGTCATCAATACAAAACATCAACAATTTGACGTTGTGACTATCTTTTATTCATATTTTTTTTTATGGGAGCATCAGATTTTTATTTAGCAAAACACACTCACTATATTTTAATGTTTAAATATAATATTTGTTATTGAAAATTTGACATAATCTTTGATATGGTTGCAACATACGTACGTCCGTATCTTTTCAGTAACTTTAACTTAAATTGGCAACGTTCAAAGGAAAACACAGAAGAATAATGAGTGCCCGACTATTTAATGAAATTCGGGATTTCGGGCTCATAAACAGGTAAATAATTTGTATGAATTTACCGATATGTTATTCACAAAATATGAATGTTATATTCCGAAAATTTATCATTAAATCCTATCAGATGGTGTACTATGCTGTGAAGTAGTGACTGGTTTGGAGTCTGGATATGGATGAAGTGAGTCGACTTCGGTGTGTTGTCACTGTTCACTGTTGTGATTGTGCCTGGTATGATTGATAATGATATGAGTTTTGTCAGGCCAGGTAGCCTGTGTATAATTTATGTGTCTGGGCAGCGTTTCTCGAAACCGTCATAACTACAAGTTCACCGACATCCCATTGAAACGCGTGTTAAACTTAATTTGTAGTTATGACGGTTTCGAGAAACGCTGCCCTGGATGCTTTCACAATTTGAAGCCTTCTCTTTTACCTTTGAATTTCATGCATCAAATAGAAAAAGCAGTGGCCTAACCATCATAATTATTTGTCCTTTACTCAGTGCAGTAGGGGGCGCTGGTCCGAGAATAAGGATCGTCTGCATAAACAAGGATTCTTTTCGTAAACACGGATGGATGCGTCCGCAAAAATAAGGATCGTCGTTTTCATATTTCCGATTCGCGCATTGGCGATACGAAAAAACGGATTCTGTAATGATTTTCTTGATGCATTGTACAGTGACTTTCATGTTGCGAGCGATAAATCCTCGGCAGTCGGCAAGACAGACAACCCATAAAAGTAGACGGTGAACTGGGATAATTTTTTTTTACACTGAATTTTTTTCTCGCATTGTCAGCGCGCGGTTAAGGTTAAGAAACCCAAAACCCGCAGAGCACCGACGAAAATAAACTTCTGCGAAAATGCAGACAATCCATATTTTTTAGGACGCAATATGTCCGCGGTTACGAGGATATCCTCGTTTATGCGGACGATCCTCATTCTCGGACTAGCGCCCCTTCTGTTTATCCTTTACAACATTGTCCAACAAACTTCATATAGTTGAGGAAGATTTTTTTTTTTTTTTTTTTTTTTAGTGCTCACCATCACCCCCTGTAATATTTTACTAAGAATTCTTGTTTAGACTCATTAATGCAATTCACATGTAATACATGTTGTGTCCTTTTTCCATTGACAGGAGATTCCTGACTCAAGACAGTTGACAAAAGGTGCAGGATGACCGAGAGTCACCCAAAATGGACCTGCGAATACTGCACCTATCACAACTGGTACAGCTCTATCAAATGCACCTTGTGTCACGCACCAAAGCCTGTACAACTCATCACATCACCGACACAGGACAGTTCCTCAACCTCTCTTGTCGAGCCGGAGGAGCAGAGCGATAGCAGCCCTAGACGCCTTATCCTGCCAGAATCTGATAGTAGTTCCCCCAAGTGGCCATGCAAGGCGTGTACTTATTTGAATTGGCCGCAGGCAGCCAAATGCGCTCTGTGCCACCATGCAAAGGGGACTGGTCCACCTGGAGATAACAGCAAAGGTCGTGGTCAGCCACGGCTTAAGACTGTCCGACCGACTGTGGGTCAGCAGAATGTCAACAACGACCGCAATCGAACCATATGCAATAGTACAAAAAAGTGGGTATGCTCTACGTGCACTTATGAGAACTGGCCCAAAACTAAGCACTGCGCTTTGTGTAGTTGTACTCGCCAGAAGCAGAGTCCCGACCCAAGTGTTGGAGCAGGGAGCACTTTAATAGAGGAAAACCTGAGGAATTCTGGCGCATCAAGCCGCTCATCTCCCACCAGTTCTCCACCTCGCAGTCCAGGGCCAACTATTTCTACAGTCAAAGTGCCTGTCATTGGAGCAACCTCAACACCTGGCCATGGTACCATCAACGTAGATCAGGAGAAACATGTCAAGCTTATCCGTAGGAGACTGAGGAAGTCTGATTGGCTATTCCTGAATGCTTGTAATGGTGTGGTGGATGATGACCATCAAGCTGTAGAGACGTACCTCACATCAGGTGGAAATCCAACCAGAACACTTACTGCTGATGAAGTACTCTTCCTCAACCGATCTGGTGTGTTTGATGTTGGTCTTACCCTTGCCCATCTTGCTCTGCGCTTCAGGAAAGAAGATCTACTGGCTGTTCTGCTTTCCACAGATATTGGTGCCCATGCTGTCAAGCGTCCACCATCTCAAGTCTGCCCAGAACTTGCCGCCGACATACGAAGAGAGATTGCAAAATCAATTCGACAGAGAAAAGGAGACTTTCCATGCTATTTTGTTACAGATATTATAACTTATATTCTACCTGGAGGTAAGCCCATCTTCTGTTATGTCATCTAAATATTATTTTGTTTTACTGGATATGAAAATCGTTTCTGGATGTTATAAGGTTACAGGATTTTTATTGTGAAATTCTGACATTAGAAACATGAAAGGTGCTACCAAGTACACCCATAGGAAACACTCTGATGCAACCATCATTCTTAAACTTATAATGGAATTTGTCCAAAAAAGTATGTTCTTGGTACACTAAAGAAGTGTTCCACATAAACTTTTTGGAAGGGGGGAAAACATTTTCAGAGTCTATATGCATGAGTCCTATTGAGTTTTTTCTTCAATATATGGAGGTCCAGGGTGTTTCACAAAGCCTTTTTTTAATGACAAATGACAAATATCAGTGACAAATCTGCTGATAACCAATCAGAATCAAGGATTTCAGTAGCTTATAACAACAATTGTCATATACACTGATAACAAGTTTTGTGAAACAGGCCCTGATCTAGATTTAGAGCACCCTTGTGTGCAGGTGACTGGTGACCCCTGAGTAAAGTATGTTTCACAAAAAATGAATGCACTATAAACACTGTGCATAGGGAAATGATTTTAGCATGTCGCAGTGTTTAACTTCTCATTTCCATTTTTCTTTTGAAAACTAGAAATCAACTACCTCCCACATACGGTGCGCAATCAATTAATGGATGAACTGCTTGATCAAGATGCACAGAAAGGTAAATGTGACAAATTTATTCATGGAATTGTCAAGTGGTAGTCTCTTTTCAGTTTTACAGTTATTCATGTTTTAAAAAAAACAACATCTGTTTGTATTTTTATTTTGTAAATAAATTTCTTTACTTCTTATATATGAATTGAAACAACCCTGAGAAGAAATGTTGAAAGGTCAGTTAACTGTTCAATCCTTGTGAAACAGATCTGTCTGGTCCTGTGAGTTAAGCCAAAGACAATACAAAGTAATTTCTATAGCGCTCTTACATGTAACTGTTGTTTCACATCGCTTTACATAAAAATCATCAAAGAATCTGGTGTTGATCATGGTCAAAGCATGTACATTTATTGGGAAAATCCAGTACTATATCGTGAATTTATATTTTCATTTATAATATTCTTGTTAAGTTACTAATATATGAAATCAAAACCAGTTTAAACATAAATTACAAATTTCAGACTTGGTTCTTGTCTATCAGTTTGTCATCAGCTAAAAAGTCAGAAGGCTATACATTGCAGGCAGCATGAAACTTGTGGACCGAAGGCCCTTCATTTTGAACTCTTTTATCCCCTTTTACCTTGTAGAGCTGGAGCAGGAGTCGCCCATCATCAACTGGAGCACTGAGGTTGCAGACTCCATGGGGAGCCGTCTCTTTGCACTGTGGAACCGCACCGCTGGTGACTGCCTGCTAGACTCTGTCCTGCAGGCTACATGGGGTGTCTTTGACACAGACTCGGTGCTCAGAAGGGCGTTAGGGGATAGTCTCAACGAAGGAGCACATAGGTATGGAAGTTTAGACCGGTCACACTTCACCTCGATGGATAGGAGATAGAAATCTGTTATATCAGGGATGCCAACATTCAGGCATTGCGAGTTACCTTCAGACCATAGTTTAGGCTTTTTTTGCGTACAAAATAGCTCATTCTAGGTGATTTTCAGGCCCTCTGATAAATTCTAACTGGCATCCCTGTTATATGTATGATATGCTGTATACAGGGCTCAACAATAACAGGTACTCCGGAAACATGGGCACCCTAAATATTAATCTGGACCCTCCCCCCCCCCCCCAATTTTCAATATCTTTACATGGTCTTGTGCATACAGACTGTACATTTTTTTCAATTCGCTTCCCCTTTTATAACGTTTGTGTGAGCTTTGCTGTGTATAACTTATTAAAGATAACAGGGCGATAGTGAAGGGATAGCCCCAAGCACTTTAATAATTTTTCTTTGTTTTACTGTTGGTTCATTGCATCTGCTTTCACTAATTACAGTCAAACCTGTTTATGGCGACCACCCGAGGTAAACACAAAAAGTGGCCTTTGTAAACAGGTGGTCTTTGTAAACAGGTTCCTTTAGTACATGATTCAATGAGAAACCATTTATAAGGGAAACAACAAATGTGGCCTTTGTAGACAGGTGGTCTTTGTAGACAGGTGGTCACTAAAGCAGGTTAGACTGTATTTGTAAAGTATGTGTATTATTGGAAGTAGATGTTCTCCAACCTTGTAGTGATGTTGATAAATTCCATCCCAAACTGTTTGATCCGAATATCTCAACTTTGCACCCTCCCAGGTTCTACAGTCGCTGGAAGGCCTATGAATCCATGCATGTTGAGAGCATGCACTTCAGTCTGGATGATGACCAGTGGTTGAATGATTGGTCACTCATGCTCAGTCTTGCCGGTCAACCAGGAGCTGCTCTGGAGCAGACGCACATCTTTGCTCTCGCCCATGTTCTACGCAGACCAATCATTGTCTATGGGGTCAAGTTTATCAAGAGCTTCCGTGGCGAGAATCTTGGCTTTGCACGCTTCCAAGGTATATTCATTACGAAAGCTCTGCATTTTCATGGATGAATCAAATTTATCTTCCATTTATCACAATATGCCAACTAATTAATGAAATCTTCCAACACATGTTCTGAGAGTTAAACATTATAAATAATAATAAAAAAAGAATGTTTGTGTAGAGGCAACGAGAGTACCATGCTTGGGTTTCTTGAACATTCTTTACCCATTGTCAATGAAAACCGGGTCTATTTGTATTACACCTAAGGAATGAGAGAATTCAGAAGTTACAGGGTTAATAACAATGCTTTTATTTGACAGTATGTCTGAGATTTTGGTCTGTAGTGGGCCAATAGAACAAGAAAATGAAGGTAGAAAAGAAAAAGTTGTAGCAAAATAATATTTTAATGAGGAAAGCCACAATTATGAGTAGTTGGTTCTGTGAATAAAAGTTTTTTTGGTTGTTTTTGTATATTTATAACTAGCTGGACCCGCGGAAATCCGCGGGATTCTAGAGGGGGGCGGGGGGTGTAAATAGATATATAAAGACTGTCTAAATTAAAACCACCAAGAACTTTATTTGCCATTCAGGCCATTTAAAAAAAGTTTTGCGTCCCCGCCCGCTTACTTTTTGGGGGCCGCCTCCTATTTTTTTTTTTTTGAATTTTTTTTGATTTTTTTTTTTGAAAGAAAAAAAAAACAGCGTCCCCGCCTGCTTCCTATTTGGGGGCCGCCTCCTATTTTTTTTTTTTTTTTTTTTTTTTTTTTTTTTTTTTTTTTTTTGAAGAAAAAAAACATGAAAAGCACTGCTAAAATGTATTTCTGATTTTAAAAAAGAAAAAAAAAAATTGTCGGCCGCCATCTTGAAAAATAGCCCGAATGTCAGGGAAAATGTACCGAGCGGCCATTTTGAAAGAAAAAAAAAGGGCTACCTCCTTCCCATTTTTCGAAAAAACAGGACGCCAAACATGTTTTTTTTTAAATTTGGCCTTATATAAAAAAATAAAAAAAACGATCCAACTGTACCGGTAGTTATTCTTTAAGCCACTGGAACTGCGTAGAGTTCCGTAGTGTGGAAAGCTTTTACTGCTTTGTCGATCTGGCGTAGGGTAGCGTACTGTTCCGTAGGCATGTAGCGTAGTGTTGCGTAAAAAGGCGTACTTTCTGCGTCAAATTTCTACGCCGAAAGTACGCGAAAAAAATTAAACATGTTGAATTGTTTTCGTTCATCTTGTGTACCCCTTTCCGTCCCTCAGCATATAGTAACGTAGGCCAGCGTAGTTGGTACGCAACACTACGCAACTCTACGTATTGACCCCACGCCAATTAGTGACTCGCAAGTGTCACAAATAAAGTATTAAAAATATGCTCATCTGACCCTAATTAAACGCCTAAACCCCCCCAAGCTTTCGGGGGTTTATGGCCCCTTGAAACCCGTAGACCCCACGCCTATATTATACATACACTCAACCCGCTGCGATCTGATCTCCCCCCCCCCCCCCAACTTTGAAGAATGTAACCCCCGAGCTCTTGGGGGTTTATGGCCCCTTGAAACCCGTGGACCCCACCCCGGCCTATATTATATATACACTCAACTCAGGACCCGCGGAAATCCGAGGGATTCTAGAGGGGGGCGCAGGCAAAAAATTAAGTTTTTCATTTCGGAGGCTCCATTTCAAATTTTTGGGAAATTTTCGGGGGCTACTTTTTCAACTTTCGGGGGCTCTTTTTTCTGGGGCTACTTTTTCATTAATTCATAAAAGGATAGGCCTACACTTTGTTGAGATTTGTTTAGTAGGCTAAGGTTTCAGGCTTCCTACTTCATAATTGCCTATTTAAAAAAAAAAAACATTTTTCTAGTTCAATAAATAAGTTTTCATGCATTGATTTGATGCAAGAACTGTAACATAATGAACCTAGATTGTGATTATTTCTGACCATGAATTGCGATAATCATTTTTCAAAGTAAAATTTTCACAAGAAAATCAGACAGTCGTTTAAAAACGTAGACATTAGTAATATTTTTACTAATTCTAAGCTCAGGTTTCGTAAATCTATTCACGAAACTATATTGAAATCGCGGCAATAATGATGCAAACCAACAGATAACAATTTCAAAGTGTCAAATGAGTTGAGATGAGCTTGCAGGAAGCTCAACACCGGCGCCGCAGGCGTCGGACGCCTGCGGGGCGCGGTCCCGGTGTTGGAGCTTCCTGCAAGCTCATCTCAACTCACACACACTGCACTGCGTGTTGATTGAAGGCAGCTTGCGACTGAACTGTCGGTCCAATGGTTTTCTTGTGAAAACTTTCCTTTAGAAAATGATAATCAAAATTTTGTATACATGGCCGTAATAATCACAAAATAAGCTTTGATTTCATACCTCCATTCACGAAAACTATATAAAAATCGCGGCAATAATGATGGAAATAGGTCTCTCAGTTGAGCGTTGACGCGAAGCTTCGTGTGTATCTCTGTGGCTTGTGCAGCGCTAAAGCACATCCTATAGCACATCCTATAGCAAGACGCTTTACTCTCGGTGATCCCGCCCTTTGCATAGAGCATTTAATACGCAACATAATGTGAGTGGTTGGTCATTTGTTGTGAGTCTCTTTGAGAACTGCAGAGAAATGAGTGTGATCGACGGCGCGGTCTATATAGAGAATATCATATAGGAAGATACCTAACACGGGGTAAGTCATACCCATTCAGCGTGCATTTAATACGCAACTTAATGTGAGTGGATAGTCATCGGTTGTGTGTCTACGGATGTTATGTTGAAGATCCATGAGGTATCTCTGTCGTCACGCATATCATGCATTATGCATGTCGCGTCTGTTTTCGCCCTGGACGTCGACACGGAGGAGGACCTCGGGCGGAGTATAGCCAATTCGCTAGAGTAGACTCTCCCGCGGACGACGGCACCGGGCACGGGTACCCCGAGGGGAGGGTTCAGGAGGAGATAGCTGCACCAACTTGGGTCGGCGATCTCATTAAAAAACAATAGAATACAAAGGCCGGCGGAGACGTCGCGCCCCCCGCGGAGCCTTAGCGTATTACTTATAGTGATTTCCATCATACTTTATTTTGTTGTCTTGATTTTTTGTATTGCCTGTTATTGCTTGTGGAAAACATGTATCCGCATTTGTGAACAAGAATGAATGAATAAATAAAATATAATCATTATCTTGCTTACCTACCGGTACACCCTTTTCTGTTCTAACATAAACAGGTGTGTACCTGCCTCTTCTGTGGGAGCCTAGCTTCTGCTGCAAGTCACCCATCGTCCTTGCTTACACTCGGGGCCACTTCTCAGCCCTGGTTGCCCAGGAGTCGGGGTCCGATGACAACCGTGGTGCAGGCGCCAACCTGGACAGCAGCGATAACAGTCAGACGATATACCTCCCTCTCACGGACAGCGATGGCAAACTTCTACCAATCCACTTCATTACGCCACTCGAGGTAGGCACTCTCAAACGATTCTGACCAATTTTGTTCAGCTTCAGATCAGAGAATTTGCATGTGTTTGAGTTCATGCAAATAAGGTTTGCAGTAGGCCCAAGTTGTTTTTCTTCTCGCGTGTCACATGATCATGTTCGTGATAATGAGCGACAATTTATGACCATGATCACACATATATATCCTACATGTTTGAGAAGGAAACCACTTCAGTGAAAAAAGGAAATTAATGACATATTTGTACACGACCAACAGGAGAGTTGTCCATGACTATGTGACAATCTACTGAGAAAATTGCCAATTTGAGACTTGCATAGCTTTAGTGAATTCATATTTCAAACATGCTTTTACTAAGTCTTTATTTCAAACTATAAACATTCTGTTTCTGTTATTATTCTGCTTTCATACAAATAAATTCATTACAAAGGTTGGATTCCTCTTTAATCCTGACATTGATTGAATGTCATGAAATATTATGCAGTAAATATATTTCTGTTGAGAGTTTTTGATTTCACACAGCACAACCTTGGTGATGTTGTTGTGTGTGTTGCAGGACATTTGCAAATTATGTGTTTTTATGTCATGGACATTGGATTGATAAATGTTGAGAATCACTCTTGAAAAGTTATTCCCTCTTTAGGTATTGCAGAATAGAAGTAAAGACAAATACAAAGCTATTCATTTGCTGTATTGTTTTGAAAGTATTGCATGAGATCTGCACACTGTGCTTACATTATATGTAGTATACTGTAGTAAATGGGTTAATCAAAAACTTTTGCTTCATGATATGTTAAGCATTGTAATCCATTTCCCTATGAAGTGCTTCACATACTGTAGCCATCACATCTCTTCAAAATTCCTTATTTTAATCCGCCTTTCCCCTTCTTTCTTCATCCTTCTGTCCTAACTCCTAACCCGTAACCAAAGGTTGGTACTGAGGAGAGACTCTTGAATGAATGGCTGGATTGCTGCTACACGGCCGGCGGTACCTTTGTGGCTCAACAGGTTCATCCGAGGCATCGGCCTGTCATCATTGGACAGATGACGGAGGAGTGGCTTCAGCGCTACCGCAGGATTGCACAGCAAATATGATAGTCTTTTGAGAGGAGGTGGAAGTGGCTGTTCACTGCCTAGAAGAATAGTCGTCGCATTTCGCTGCTACAGTCCTGGGAGGAGAGTTGGCATTGACGATGGAGTGATGAGACTGTTTCGCAAGCTGTGTGCCGGACAGGAGTTAAGGTAAAGGCATCAGCTATACAGGTACTAGACGTAACCGCTATCAGTCATCAGGTGTGTAGACATAGATGAGGACATTTAGGTGAAGCCAGGCCATGGTTCCCATGAAAGTACCATGTATTCCAGAAAGAGCTAGTGAAATAGAAGGCATATATTTCCCTCTAGGTTTCTTTGTCCTAACGGTCCTATGTAAAAAAGATGATGCAGTCTGTCTGAAGTTAGAAAAGTAGCAAAGCTTTGCAGTGCTGTTTTCATGGTCTGGATGTGGTGTTTTATCTAGCTGGGGACGGAAGGTACGTAGCAGGTAGGGTGTTTTTAGGAAAAGTAGTCGAGGATAAAGAATGATGAGATTTTGACATGCTGTCATCAAATTATTTTACCCTACCTTGGCCCTGATTCATAGACTTTACAAGTTGGAACAAATGATATTAGCTACTGAAATCACTGCATTTGATTGGCTGTGAGCAAATATGTTATAGAATACTTCTTTTACAAGTTTTATGAGACAGGACCTTTTGTTGTTGATGCGGTCGACAAGTGAATGAGGGGATATAAAGATGTAGTTGATTGAATTATTTTGCTTTTACAAAAGAAACGCAAACTATATTTTCTGAAGTTATCCTCATGAAGAGTTACTGGTGTCATATTTTTCTACAATTGACCTCACTTGTTATGGGTGTTCTTTGTTCAAAATGAAATGTCCAGTTGTTGTTGATCTTGGCAGATTGTTAAAGAATGTCGGTCAACGATTTAAAAGCAGTTGTCACGACTGTCAACTTTGATACCTTGAACTGCCAAGTACAGAAGCCACATATTTTCTTGAAGTGATACAGAATCATTGAAACATGAATGCATGCTACTTAATGTCTGTGACAAAGGCTAGATTGAAGCATAAACTATACTTTATAACATCCATGACTGTATCAAAAATGCTAATATGTAAGATGTAAATTCTCATAGATAGTTTTTGTACCCTTGAATGGTAGCTAACCAGCTATGGAACCGCTGTAATCTAGACTACATTGTTTAATTTCCTAAAGATGCGGTCACTTATGATGCTGTAACAAATGAAGAGATACACATGTACTTTCTATGTTTGTTATAAATTTGAATAGGTGTTGTGTGTTCAACCTCTACCAAGTTATGTAAGTCTTGCTGGATTGCGTCATTACTCATAGTCATTGATCCTATTTATACAAAGATTATTTATATACAGGAGTACATATTTTGATATTCAACAGAGTTTCTCAGAAATTATGTGAAGTAGAGTGGTGTACATGTAGTTGTTAAAGTAGGGGAAAGAAAGTTAATGGAGTTGATATTTCAACTTTCTGCTTTGAAAGGCATCTGCATGCTGCATGTAAAGAGCATTCATGGCATCCCTGCATGTTGTTTTACCAAAGCTATACGAAATAAGAACTATACAGGGCAAAGAAGTCTTAACAGATCCTACCTCCTTTTTGCAAAATAAATTAGAATATCTTGTAATCTAAAATTTGAAATATGGAATCTTACATAACCTCCATAATTTTGCCTTTAAGAGAAGAAGAACCATCACCTGCAAACGACTAGTACAAATTAAAGGTAGTCAAGGTATTTTCAGCTGAGAGGCAGAAGGTCGCAATTTGATATCCTGCTTGCTCTCAACATACATTATGCATTAAAGAAAGCTACACTTTTAAAAGAGGGCTGTGTGCTAACACTATTATGTGATGTGTGTGGGATAGTGGACATTCTGATGATCATTAAATTAAACAATTTACATTAATGCCATGGAAAGTCAGTACAATGTCTCTTTTCTGATTCGAGATCTTAAATCCCCTCCTGAGAGCCAGCAGGGTTTTGATAGAGGCGCAATTGCTCAGTGGTTGAGCAGTGGTCTCGTAACCGGGAGTTCCTGGGTTCCAAACCAAGTCGACACATGCTTTCTTAGCAGTCGGGTAAAACAAACTTATAAATCTTAAGTCATAAATAAATGCCCTTATAATTCTTAATAGATTGATATTCCATATTTCTTTATTTTGTTATGCCTGTTTAGGATACAGACCCTGAACTGATGATTTCTTAAACTTTTCCCACTTTTTTTTTTTTCGGGGGGGGGGGGGGGGAGTGGCAGTGTACCCAAGGTAACAGGAAGGAATTGGAATTCATTTTGAATCAGTGCAAAATAAGAACTGAGGATTTCCTTTTTCATTGATACCAGAGCCAGGACTATGAATTACCCTAAGGCCTTGTTTCATTGCAAGATGGCAAAGCTTAAGGCGACTTAAGCCAGATAAGTTTGCCATTATACTTTATACTTGTTTTGGCATTTGTGCATCTCCGATTGGCCTCAGTTGACTTTCACCTAAAACTGATATCATTCAAAGCATGCTGAAAGATATATTGCATATACGACAGGCGATAGCACTTTGATATTTATTTAATTTGCTGGCAGTTTTAATGTCAACCTTGCGGTTGGAGCTTGCAAGCTTAATTTGATTGGCTGCATTTCAGTGTAAGCATTTTGAAAAATTGATTTTCTTGTAGAAAATACATTTGTAGTTATTACTTGTTTGTGCAATTCCTTAACATGTCATGTAATATTTACATGTTAATTACTATGTTTCTAGAAAATGTGTATATTTATGATATTGATGTCTTGTGTGAGACATCTCATATTGTTGTCTGATTTTAATCACCTTTATGACCATTCATACTCTTCTATCTCTCTAGTATGCATTTTCTCATACGATCATTCTTTCCTTTCTTCATTTTCTCTTCATCTTCTCTCGATGAAACGCCCCTTTTTATTCCGATTGGAGAGAATGAACTTCAACAAACATTAAAGTTATACAGGTAGATAGATGTAAAGGTTTTTACCAGACTGATGCAAAATTTGCCTTGGTTTTACCTTTTGTTTCAGGAATTATTTTGATCATACCTATGGGGAGTTTGGTAGTGAAGAAGTTTTAAAGATTAGGGCATTTAGAATTTAAAATTGGTGTAAAATTAAGAAATATTGTGGTTCAGTGGCTTGCACTCCAAGTTTTGTATTTGGGAGATAAATTTTATTCCGTTCAAAAGGGTATATTTAATTTGGGGATTAAAACCTCTTTTTTTTCTGTATGACATCAAGTTATACGTTTATGTTTTTTTTAAATATTTTTTTCAAATGAACTTTGAGTGTTAAAGTTATATATAATTTTTCATTTCATGATTTTTAATTGATTTTATGTTTTATTTCTTTCTTTAGCACTTTACCTTCTTAGAGTTATTCCTCTTGAAGCCGTTTGTAGGTTTGAAAGTGCTTTATTTTACCTATTTTTTCGCCCTTAAAATGTTTATCAAGTCTTTTTTCTTCTTCTAATACTATTTTTATTGGGCTATGATACAGTTACCGTCAGTGGTGCAGCTTTCAAATGATCTTTCTTCATTTTTCTTTTTTAATTTTCTTTGTCTATTATTTTAATTTTCATAGTTAACATTAATGCCTGTATTTCATGCAATAACATATTGAGATGAATCGGATAATTCATATGCTCTTCCAATTATAACTCCCACCATTGCTATTAGAGAAATTGCCAGAAAATGATGTGAAGACATAGAATATTATAACATTGCTTATCTACATGTAGCAAGATGGAAACAGTAATTGGGATTGTATTATACAGAGATTATTGTAGTATGAATTGATTCATGATTGTATTTATTAGTTTTGTTTTATAAGTAAAAAAGTACATCAGATTTTGTATTATGCATATTCATATTGAAATGTGGTAAATATTGCACCTATTACACTGTAAAAAATAATCTCAGCATTTTTTTTCTTCATGTGATTTATTTGGATAATTGGAGTAGGCTGCACAGTGTTTTATTCTTGTTTGACATTTATACAATACTTCTTTTACAATGTTTGATACACACTTCAGATTCATCGTCATGAAGGACATTTAACATTATTTCGCAAGAACATTGATGAATAGCACTATTCTAATCTGTGACTGATTAATTTGCTACACGGTCATTGTGATAAATAGCCAGGTTGCCAAGTCATCTGATTTTGTCGGTTTTTTCCATTCCTTAAAGACTATATTCGATGAAAATACAATTTATATAAATGGAAAGCTGAATGAACATAGAATTAAAATGTAAAAGAATACCTACCGTAAATATTTTCCCGTTCAGTATTGCACAAAAACAAATTAAAACCTCATTTTTTGTATCCCTCCACGTTACGGGTCAAGAGGGGTCAAATTTGTCAGAGTTACGGTGACGCCGTGACAACATAATTACATAACATGTAAACCCAATCGCCTCGCCTTTATAGCTGAGGCGATGAGCCATGCTTAATTAATGCAAATTTGTTGTGAATATGCTGATGTCATCAAGTTGGTTCAAATGTAATTCATGTATTTAATTTTTCACTTCTGACAGGGTCTCTTTAAAGAGCTTTCCTTGCTCTGTTCTGTTAAGTTTGTTCATGCATGGATGCAGTGCATCAGCTGGTTCATTCATTCTCAAAGGCCATCTCGTATCTTGCCAGGTCCCTTTTTTTCTTTTTAAGGGGAGGAGAGTGAGGGAGGCAGGGGAGGGGGGGGGGGGGGTGGGGGGTCGGACATCTTCAAATTTTAGCTTTCCCTTTACCTAGATATACAATAATCCAAGTATGGCAGTGTTGCAAGTCATTGTGCTTTACAAGTCTTTCTGCATACCACATTGCTCGTTTACTTGTTCCTTGTGAGCCAGTAGCATCTTATCCATTTCACATGGGAAAGATTCAGGCAGTTGAAACCAGTAGTTTCAGCAACGAAACTACCTTGAATATGACTAGTGACAGTCCGGGGTTGGTTCTTTTATGAAGATGTCAAAATAGACCTTAACATAGAGAGGGGGTGAATGCGTTTTGTAATTTGGAGCAAAAGAAGAGAGAGAGAGAGAGAGAGAGAGAGAGAGAGAGAATTGTATTAAGGGGATTTCTGTCATAACAAGTATTTGTCATTAACACTCGCCAGTTTCATTGAAATTTTTGGTTGTATTCAAGGATATTTAAATAAAGGGGTATAAATAAAGCTTGTGAGTCCAGTTTTTTTGTTAAGCCAATTATATCTCAAAAGACTACAGGAAGATTGTCTTGCTCTCATGTACACTATTATCTGTGACCAGAGCTCTTCCTAAAGCACTTTCAGTATTCAGTCATTATACCGGTGCACAGTTTTTTTACACAACAGCCTAGCCATTTTGTTGTCAAATAATTCAAATCACTGCTCTGGCAAATAGCTCATGTAGACGTAGACAAAGCTGAAATAAACATGTTTATATCTGTACGCACATGTAAAAATATTGGCGTCATGCGCTGTTGTCTCGATCACAACAGCAGCGTCTCCCAAACGATCGCCTGATAAAAAAAAAAATAATCATAGTTATTAGTAATAAAAATAATGATAATAACAGCAACAGTAATAATGATGATGATAGATAATGCACAGTGGAGATCCTAAAAACTTTCTTACTCTTGACATCAATCTACGTTGTGCTAGAGTCACGCACAGAGACCATCTTGCTGAAATGGCTGGGCTGTTAATAATTGTGTAAAAAAAGAAATGTTCATACCGGGTAATAAAGAGAAGCCCAGTTGATTAATTTCTTGAATTTTCCTACATGAATGTATAATCAGCTATTTTTCCTACATGTTAACTTTGCATGGATATGCTGTGTGCATGCAAAAACAAAACAAAAAATTTGATAATAAAGTAAAAATTTCTTTTGCATGTGATTATTTCTAACAGGATTGTTGAGTCTTGATTGTCGAGTATAAGCCTTGATAGTAACCCTGGGGACGTTTCACAAAGATCCTAAGTCAAACTTGACTCTAAGTTGGACTTAAAAATTATGGAGAGCCATTTGTAGCCTTAAACTAAAATATATTCACAATCGAAAATTCAAGTATTTTAAACTTTTCATAAATTCCACATCAAGAACATGGAATCTCCCATGATAATAGAAAATATGAATGATTTGAATCAACATTTTATGCCTTTTAAAATCTTTTACAAAACATTTTCAATGATGCTAACAGCTTTCCATAATTGTTAAGTCCAAATTAGAGACAAGTTCAACTTAGGATCTTTGTGAAACACCCCTCAATAATGCAACTCTTTTTCTTTGTGTACCCCGAGCTTATTTTCTGCTTGTTTGATCAGTTACTGATGCTGCTTCATATTATATCACATACATATGGTAAATTGGCAATGCAGACACTTGCAGAATGTAGAATATGCAAAAATGAAATACTGAAATGTTCCAATTCTAGTGGGAGACGACTCCCTTGTAAACTTCTCTAGACGTGTATGTCAAGGAGTTGAGCATATATACCTTGTGGGGTGGTTTCTAGTGTGAATTCATATACATGTATTAGATATTTGTCTAAGGTACAAGAGCTGTGGACAATAAATTTTTTAAACAGATGTGCAGAGTAGTCAATTTTCCTTTTTTATGGATGGGTTCATAGATTATGAGTTGTAGGCACAGTGATGGATGAAGAGAAATGAATGTGTCATTGTCTGCCTTGCAAGAGGCCGTTTATGCATGGATGCACATACATTAGATTTTCAATGAAATCAATTTGCAAGTAAATGGTTTCTGTTATTTTTGGAATAAACTATCAAACTAAGTCAGGAAGTACATTGAATTACTTGAATTTATATTATGAAATATATTTTAAAGTGTTAAACTGGTCTTGCCAGCCAAATTTCTTAGTTTCTCAGTTGTTGAGCCTCCATTAATGGCCAATGCTATGGGCTTCATATTTCATACAGACTTTGAGATTGATTCTGATGATTCCAAGGTAGATTCCATAATAAACAATTTGTGCTCATAACAAACATACAATCATGAGATCTTTGATACAATTGTACAATGATGTGTTTTCAATATACTGTATTTATTCATGGACTTTGGCTACCGGTATTTGATGACAATACTGCAAAGAAAAATACAAGCTCATGTAAAAGTAAACTATCTTAAAGTAAACTAAGTAAATTAAGTAAAAGTAGTTAAGTAAGCACAATAGGAATGCAATTAGCATTCCGTTGACTAACATAGAGAGAGGATAATACAAACATTCAGATGTAAAATGCATTAAAAAACAAACACTTCATGTGTCGATTCCACATAAACCTGTAAGACAAAATCAATAATATTCTTGGAAGGATAATGGTAAAAAGTCCTGCTTGTATATATTACACATCACATACATTCATATGGCAAACTACATCACGTTGCACTTGGATTTCCTTAGTCTCAGCCCTAGAAGTTATTATTTGTGCATTTAAAGGAATAATCTTAATATCCAGACCCTTACATTGACCACACCTGGGTTGAGAGTGAAAGCTGAAGATAAAATACCTTGCCTTGAGGTATTAAGCAAAGATTCAAGTCTCTCAGTAGCCTTAATGAAGCCTTGAAACTATACCCAGAGCTGCCAACCATTCCGTTTTTGCCGGAATTACTCCGTTTTTTACTCCAAATTACGGTACTACGTTTTTTCTTCATAAAATACGTTTTTTAATTATTTTTTTATTTAAAAAAAAAAAAAAAAATTATTTTTTTATTTTTTTGTACATACCGCACATCAAATAACTGCCCTAAAATGGTGATTTGATCACAAATTCAATAGAAAACTAATTTTAAAACATACTTGAAGAGAAAAATATTCTCCAAAAAAATGAAATGCCGCTAATACCAAAATAACCACCAAAAAATTACCTGCTTGTATGGAAAAAACAGCATGATGAATGAACATTTCTGCATTGGAAGTGTGTCGCGCGTGGTTGTAAGTTTTGTTTTTATGAATTCCTTTTTTTTGCTTGAAATTCCTTTTTTTTGCCATCATGATTCCTTTTTTTGGTTGCACAAGGTTGGCAGCTCTGTATACCACTATCACCAGTGTATAATGTATAATATTATCTTAGATATGGTTTACAAACCTCCACCAAAAATAAAGAATAAAGCTCTTCCTGAACTACATCCTTGCATGACATATTAAGCCCATATAGAACAAAATCACATGCAAAATAAATAACACATCAGAGGGAGAGAGTGAGAGTGTGAGAGAGAGAGGGGGAGAAAGAGAGAGAGGGGGGGAGAAAGAGAGAGAGAGAGAGGGGGAGAAAGAGAGAGAGGGGGGGAGAAAGAGAGAGAGAGAGAGGGGGGGGGGAGAAAGAGAGAGAGAGAGAGGGGGAGAAAGAGAGAGAGAGAGAGAAAAGGGGGGGGGGGGAGAGAAACAAGAATTTCACTCTGTCCTGATCTCGCAGAAATTCAAGTATAAAATACATGAAAAGATGACACAATAAATCCATTGCACATGATATGCACTGTACACAATGTACACGAGGTTACAACAATTATGTGCACCATGATAAAATTCTATAAATCTAACTACTCTAGACAATTAAAAAGGGCCAGCCCCCATACAGAAATTATGCTATTGACATTAAATCTTGATTGTAATGGTATCAATATCATCAACCAATGGAACTCCTTCAAGGTGAAAGATTAACATCACTTCATTCTTAATGTTCTCATCTCATTTCACTCAGGAATGCCTCTAGTAATCATACTTTCACTTTATCTTTGCATATATAATCACCCCCAAACCTTAAAAAGTCCACCCCTTCTCCAAATAACAGAAACAAAAGTAAAACTAACTTATTTCAGGAAAAAGACAAGCTTAATTCATGTACAATAAAAGATATATACCATGCAATCATCATGAGAAAGACATTCTGCATTTCCTATTGAAAAATTGACAATCAATGCATTATAGATTTTGACAATATACCAATGTGATTATTTTTGGTTATAGCTATGGTAGAATTTTAATTTTTGCGATGTTTGGGACCCATATTCAATAAACTTCTAAGGCATTTTTCTTAAGTCTAAGAAATATATCTTAGAAGTTGTCTAGATTAAGAAAGGAGCCTTAGCCATATTTTACATATGATCATTTAAACAAAGACAAATGTTTATTAAACTTTGTCACATTAATTATTCAAACTTAAAACACCTTTAACACACACTCATTCAAGAACTTTCAATGAGCTTTATATATACATGAGTTCTCTGTTAGTATCTAAACAAAATTGTTATATCTTATCAAAGAAATACTATCATTAATATTAATAGAAATAAAAACAACAACAACAAATCAACAACAACAAAAAAAGAAAAAAAAGAAAAAAAAAAGATATTAAATACCTTCTCCCAGACCAGCTGTTAATACATTATACAAATATACAACACATTACTCCCTAACTAATCTATCACATATGGGTATGACTTCTAAGTACATTTTCTTACATTAATGAAGAGCATATTGAAATTGATTAATACAAGGCACACACAGGCACTTTTAATAAAATTAAAAAAAACACAAATGATTAAATATATTGAAATTGCAAACAAACAAGGAATATCATATATTGGACACAAATACTGATAAATATAATCTTTAATTAAATTAACATTTGTGCATTTGAATCCCATGGAATGCTCAAGGAACCCTATACATAGTACCACTTAACTTAGTTGTCAAAAGGCTTAGAACATTCAAGGAATGGATTTTTACGAGATGCCGGTACATGTACCCACCTACTACACCCGGGTACAAAGTGGCAAAGCAAATGCAGATCAATGTCTTATATAATAATAATAATTAGTATATGTCCACTTATATCGCGCAGCTATTATATAAATACACTCTACCATGCCCAATACAAAGCATCACATTATTACCCCAGCTGTAGCTGAGCCACCATAATAAGGCGCTAAAGCATTCAAGGAATTCCTTCCTACCGGGTACCCATTTACTTCACCTGGGTGGAGAGCGGCGATTGTAGATTAATGTCTTGCCGAAGGAAATCAGTGCCGCGGCTGGACTTGAACCACCGACCATGTGATCCACAGTCTGGTGACATACCGGTATCCACTAGACCAGACACCTCTCTTCAAGTCTCTTGCTAATATCTTACTGAAGCTCGGACTCGAACAACATGTACATGTACGAACCATGTGATCCATAGATTGCCGTATCGTGACACCTCTACATCCATGTGCATTAAAATGTTTTCATATCTCTATATTTATTGGGTTTTCAGTCAAACTCATTGTTAAAGTGTACCAACCACCAAAAGTATTTTGCTCTGTTAATCAAGCATTCCATGTTGATATAAATGCAGTATATTCAAGGTTTGAGCCCACATTTTTCTTAAAATAAAGTGATATTGAAAGTTTGAATACATGCTCAATTAACATAAAAAGGACTTGCGAGTTGACTATTGATGCATCTGCTCGCGATCGCATAGAAAAAGTCACACACGGAACCTATTAAAGTAAGACCTGGGAACCCAAGGAACTCAAGTCTTACCTGGGTTCCGTGCGCAGTGTTTCATGTTTCTTCATACTCTTTCGCTGTTAACCCATAGAATTCCAAGTAGTTTTTTTAATGTTGACTTTACAAATTTTAGCTGTACACAAAATTATTTTGTCAGGTGATTATTACAAATTAAACAGAAAATGGCAAAATGCTTCACTGGCAATCTCTAAAACAGAGCTGGGCCATTGTCAATACAACTGTGGAGGTAATATTGCAGTAGTGTATTTACTCTCCATGGGAATGTCATGATTTAAGAGAAAACCTACGCCTGCTTTGTAACACATATTTTACATGTTATATGAAAGCATAATGCATAGAATCAGTACACAGCAGTCTCACACACACTACACTACTAGTCACCTCTGCAATGTAAACATTTTCTATAAAGGTAATACAAAGTTTTGGTATGGGGTCTGGTCATGAACTTGGTTCAAATGAACATATTGGAAGCATATGCGGTCCTAAAATATTCAGTGATCGTTGTCGCGGTTGAAATCGAGTCTAAAGTTATGAAATTGTAAATAATAAACTCTTTATGTTGTATAGCTCCCTCTCAAGGTCAAGATATTAATTGAGCTATAAAACAGTGTTTGTTGACTAGCTATTCCTGTTCGGAAATTATATGTCACAGCTACACATTCTGAGATTTTCATGGTCGCAGCTACTATTGTACGGCCGTAGGCGCTATTTGAAATTCATCAAAATTTACCGGGAGCACTGGTAAATTTTTATATTCAATTTTTCTCGAAAGCAGAGGTGTTTTAGGGGCTAAATTTTCTAGTGCTTATAATACATCCACAGGGGCATCCAAATATATTAATGATTGTAAAGAATCCCTATCCACCCAATTTTCAAAATTTCCCAAAACTTTGTATTACCTTTAATAGAAACCACATCATTTTTTTTGTTTTTTATTGTTGCTTACGAAATCACTTCTGACACAATTGATTGATACCTCATTTTTTAAATTCACTTGGAAACAGAATATTTACTGGTAAAATCATAGAGTTAAATACTTTTTTTCAGCCTTAATCATACTTCTTTTGAAGCTTCTTTCCTGTACGTCTTACATAGGGTGTGGTCACGGACGTCACCCCAGCCCCCGTTGGGCTTCGGCAGCCGGCTCTTTAGGGGACGCGTCTTGGGACTCAAAATGAGCTTATCAGGGAAGAGACTCTCCTTGTTGGCAACCAATGTTGAGTCTATCCTCGCTACCAGCTCATCAGCACTGCATTTTCCTTTGCCTTTATGGTGAATGCCACTGTTTGAAAAGATACGGGGGTAATGCACATCATGGTGTTTGAATGAGAATTGAGTGTATAGAACTGGCATAAATGTGACCACCAGCATAGGAAGACTACATGTATTTCTCCCACAGAGATCATCCGTTTTCGTTTTTTATGAACGGTAATTTTAAGGAGGCCTGTACTAATGAAGACAACTCGCCTATAAGGACTACCTTTTTGCTTCCCTTAAATGGACAGGATCGACTGTATAACAGAGACAAATCAGATTACATTAGCGTTTTTTCAACCTTTTCTCAATCACAACATATTTTTTTAATAAATACAAAATTGTGTATCATTCCAATCCCAAATTCCCCACAGAAGAATCCTTTGCATTACTCTGGTTCTTGTCAGGTCAAATGTACACCTAGGCACTCTTCCGTAAATTTGCAAGGGGAGGGGGGGGGGGGGGGGGCTATAAGCCTCCTGTCCAAATTTCAACCATCATGTTTCCAAATTTCACTGAGATAAAAAGGATGGCACTTTTATTGTGTAAGAATATTTTGTCTCAAAATACACTTTCGGGCACCCTGATTCCTGGAATCATTACCGGTATGTTTCTAAATTCTGCAAGCAAGCAAGGAAAAAATACACTTGTATCTTTAAAATGTTATTTCATCATCTAAACACACTGAATGTTATGTAGTCGCAAACTTTGCTGTCAAAATGAGAGGACATTCTGGCATTCTGGTAGCCTGAATATTGGACCCCCAAAAAACAATCAGCTTCCCGCCTCATATACGCCCATGTATAGACTTTTAAAGTAGTATTCGCACATTAGTGTCTGAATACAAAACATGTATGCAGTTCCTAAAATGTTTTTATCATGATATCGATGTAAACCCCATTCACCTCGCGGCATCCCTAGCCTTGTGGCACCCCAGTTTAAAAATGCTGGATTTAGATAAGAAACAGCCATTATGGTCATAATCACACAATCCCATTTCATTTTGATATCTTCAAAATTACCAAGTCAAAACAGAGAAGGAGCCATGGATGTCTATATGCTGATAATTGTTTCTACTTAAATTTTTTTAAATTTATTTAATTTTAAGCTTCATTGCACTACTTATAGCTACTTGCGCCCTCTATATAGCAAGGCCTAATCGGTGACCGTTGGTCCCCCATGATCCCCTTTTTCTTATGTTAATTGAGAGCTGATTTGATGAGATAACCACCTGTCAGTGACCTTGTCTAAACCCCTGGCCAAATAGTACAGACAGGCTTTAAGGTGAACTACAAACTCTTTCATAATTATATCTTCATTTTCTTTAAATGGTTTGTGAAAATATTTTGTATCACTTTGATCAATACTAAACGCTTGAAAGCCCACATGATTACAATGACATACCATTCTCCGATATGAAAGACTCTTGGAGATTTAAAGACCATGACCTGCAACGCGGAAGAGAGACACTTATGGCTCACGTAGTTCATCGTCCAGTCCCAGTTATAATCGTCATACGTGCAAAATTGCTGCAAAGGAAGAGCAGATGCAAAATTATCAAACTTGCAAAGCTTGTTATACAACATTTCTTAAAGGGATTGGGTAACTTTGTCTCAGATTCTGAAACAAAATCCTGGATTTAGCTCATACTGCAATGACAATTATAAACCTTTAGGTAAGTCAGGAACCCCATGACATTTACAAGCCGATTGCCCATCTGATTATCAAGATATTTATGATTGGAAATCGAAATCAAATTTTGCGTTTTCCTAACGGTTTTCATAACACTACAGTCTATTGGGGAAATGAGTACCGGTATGGTAAAAACCGGTCACTCAAAGATTTTTTACTTTTTTTAGGTACTTCTTGATCATTTTGAAGCGCAATTTTGTTAGGCTTCAATATAACACCATATCACAGACACTGGTAACACGTAGGGCCATGCATCTCAGATTAACATTGTTAAATGATGCCTTTAATACAACGTTCAGACTTGGAAAATGAATCACTTATTGTAAAGCTACATGTACATGTACTACACACAATTCTCCTATAGCTCTACAATTGATTCTGGTAGGCTGAACATGGGGTGAGTGTGAACAGAGTGTGCGATGAGTCTGCATCCAACAAATACAGACTTTTAAAGGGAAAGTCTACCATTACATCAAGTTGGTTTTAATAAAAGCAGAAAAATGAGAGAAACAAATAAGTGAAAGTTTGAGCAAAATCCTATAAGATAAAGGAAAGTAATGAATTTTTAAAGTTGTCATCAGTGAAACAAAAATTGGCAACACTGTGACGTATCATGCGAGCTCCTCTCCAATTTGCTCTGTACAGAAAATGTTATAAACTTTCAATTTCTTAGTTATTTTTGACAGAATAGATTTCTTTCATACAGGGATTGTATGAAAACATATTTACAATAATTATATTTAGGTCGAATGTATGATTGAAACATTTTTGTAAGGGAAAATATACTGGATTTAAAAAAAAAGTATTTTACTACAGGGTAAATGGGAGGGGAGATCGCAAGATACGTAAATTTGTGTTTGATTGATTGCCCCTCCAAAAATTCAAAACTATCTTATTTTTTTGGCTATAACCTTCACCGACCTGTTTCTCTCATTGTTCTGCTTCTTTGAAAATCAACTTAATCTCAGGGTTGACTTCCCCTTTAAAGGGACTTGGTAACATTGTTAAGATGAGAGATAGTGGTGCTAAGGTAGTGACTTCAATGCCTAATGTACAATTAAAGATAATCTGAAAATTTGAGTGAAAACGGACCATTATTCATTGTACAAATAGGGAAAAACTGATCTGATCGATTCCTTAATTCTCCCAACTGTATTATTACAATTTAATTACATTTTAGGTGAATGCAAATCGTCACAAAGCAATAAAATGGCTCTATATTCCATTCCAGACATTTAAGTGTTGACAGATTTTTTATAGCCTGTTTTATGTCTTTTTTTCATGGAAAATCAGTTGGGAAAATTCAAAAATGGTTGTGAGAATTTAATGTTAATCACTGTTAGAGGGTGTCATACATCAATCTTTTCAAAGAAAACCATAGATATCTTCGTGGTTTGAGAATTTTTTCAGGATTTTTTGCATGTCAGAGGGTTAGTACAGTAGAAGGAATATAGTAAGTAACATTATATACTAAAATTAAGCAATTTTTTTCATCAACCTTCAACAATGTTACCAAGTCACTTTAAAGGTACCAATGTCTGCTTACCGGCACACAGGGCTGTAGCTCTTCCCATGTCTTTCTATCTAATGACATACCCATGTTGTGCTTGGCAGAGTGCCAAACTAAAGAGTCCACCTAGGAGAAAGGTTGTTGAAAACATTAACAATCCATTATGATGTTGAAAGCTATCACTTTACAGGATACTTGATTAAATATACATGTACATGATATCACAAGCGTTGTGGTGTCATTCTAAACAATAGAGGTACAACGTTAGTCTATAAGTACAGACTTTTAATTTGACACTTTACCACTTCTTAAAGCCTTGAGCAGAACCTATATGTAGATCTGCCAGTTTCTTGCTGGAGCAGCTTAACTACATACAAAAGCTTATGGTAGTCTCAATTTACAGACGCTGTTACGCACAGCGACTGGCAAAGGTTTGTGCCTGCAAACTAGTACAATGTCATCAATCAATTGACCCTGATTTGATCTTGCAAAAGTACTTTTAACACATGAACAGAAAGGACAAAATTTACTGTCAAATTAAATTTGAATTGACTTTTGAACATGAAAACAAAAAGAGAGAAAAAGAGAGATAAGGAGAAGATAATTCTCACAAAAGAGAGATAAAGAGAAATAAAGAGGGATAAAGAGAGATAAAGAGAAGATAATTCTCACAAAAGATAAATAAAGAGAAGACAATTCTCACCTTGTCATTCCTGTCTTTATAAACAAATGTTTTGTCATAGGATCCCAGGGTTAGTATGTCGCATTCTGGGCATTTCCTGTCAAAACAGAATCAGTGAAGAACAGTGAGATGAATTCTAGCAATGTGTCTTGAAACTGCCGAATGAGGAAATAGGCAAAGTCTTATAGAGTGGTGAAGTGTGACGTCATCAAAAAATCTATTTTGAGAATTTCTCAATTTTTTCTTCATTTTCTGAAAGAGCATCAAAAATATTGTCCGAATGTCGAAAACCTATTAAAGTATTGGCTGAGATATGACCATCTGAATAAATAGATGTCCTATGGGAACTCAGTGTTATAGTGCTCTGGTTCATAACATTAATTTTTGACATTGGGACATTATTTTCATGCTCTTTTGGAAAATGAAGAAAAAATTGAGAAATTAAAGAAATAGATTTGTATGATGTCACAGCTTCGGTACTCTATAAACAGTTACTAGCCATGAATCACAAAATCATCAGAATTTGACATTAACTGTAAATCTGTAATGAGGCGATAGGACTTTGTCAGCTTGTGATCGATTGTACGACTTGTGATTTATCCTGTCCCTGCAACTTTTGACAGATGATTTTAAAAAGAAACATAACCTAGAGTAAAAGTTATACAAGAATAATAAATATAAATAAATGTTTCTAAACCATATTGCATTGCATGAAGAAAAAAATGAACACATACAAGTGAGTGTCAGATTCTAAATGCTGTGGATGGCATTAGCTTCAATATATTTTGAGTTCAGGACTCGGGAGCAAGTGAAGAGTGTGGCGATATATTAGATTAGTTTTACAATTTATTACGTTAACAAGTTCACAATGTCAGTATTCATTCAAGTCTATCATGGCTGATCAACTGAGGTGAGGGTGAGGGTGAGGGTGAGGGCGAGGGTGAGGGTGAAGCAGCCAATACTCACTCTTTCTTCAACTGGTACATCTTCTGTAGCATGGGGTAGAAGTCTGGAGCCATATAGTGATCTTCTTCAAGCAGGAGAACCAAGCCATTGTGGTTCTTGGTCGCTTCAAGTCCAGAAAACACATGCTGAAGCTGTAAAGACACATTCAGAGGTTTTCGTTAATTACACTGTACTGATTATGAAATGTTAAACATTGGTTTATTCACTACCGGTATATTATTCCTACACACTGAAATGTCCCACTATGACTTAAAGGTAATACAAAGTTTTGGTATGGGGTCATGAATTTGGTTCAAATGAACATATTGGAAGCATATGCGATCCTACAATATTCAGTGGTCGTTGTCGAGGTCGAAATCGACTCTAAATTTATGAAATTGTAAATAATAAACACTTTATGTTGTATAGCTCCCTCTCAAGGTCAAGATATTAATTAAGCTATAAAACAATGTATCTTGACTAAAATCGACCGATTAGCTATTCCCGTTTGGAAATATATAGCACAACTACATATTCTGAGATTTTCATGGTCGCAGCTACCATTATATGGCCGTAGGAGCTATTTGAAATTTATCAAAATTTACCGGGAGCACCGGTAAATGTTTATATTCAATTTTTCTCGAAAGCAGAAGTGTTTTAGGGGCTAAAATTTCTAGTGAATTTAATACATCCCCAGGGGCATCCAAATATATCAAAATTGTAAAGAATCATTATCCACCCATTTTTCAAAATTTACCAAAACTTTGTAATACCTTTAATTTGGTAAGAATAACTACAGGGTGTAGGTAAAAAAAATTGCATTATATGCTCGAAATAACTGGACATCATCCTAAATAATGGTACAAGTTTTTCAAAAAGGTGGCAGTTGTGTGATATTCCTTTGATATTTTTTTTCTCAAGTTCCATTGATGAAACATGTATCTACCGATCTTTGTTATAGAATTGCTAAAACCTTGCTACACTACAAATAGAACTCTTAATATTGAAAAAATAATATGTACTTTTCCTTTACTACAGTGCCTAACATTTCCTTACATTTTGGAGGAGTTAGAGTTTAAAGCCCCTCTGCACTAGTTTGGCAAGGAGGTATTAGACCTCTCTGCGAGGTCACTGGCAGGTGGTAAAGTCATCAAATCAGCTCTCAATTAACATAAGAAAAAGGGCATCATGGGGGATCAATGGGTACCGCTAAGCCATTGTTGGCTGTATAGAGGGCGCAAGTAGCTATAAGTAGTGCAGTGGGGCTTTAAGACAATTGTTTAGACAATTCGACCACTTCCACAAACCTATCAATATGTTACATATAATATTACCTGCCAGGTGTTCATGATGAATATACTGACACACCTACTATTTAGAGTCAGAAAGGCAGTCACTCTGTGTTAGAGTATATGAGTTAACATCCTTCTTGCTCCGAACAGACAAACTCTGCAAGAGTAACCCTTGTAATTTTAAACTCTTCATATTTGAAGAAAAAATATTAATATGAAGTTCAGTTACCCTCTGTCCACACAGTTTTGGGATAGCCATACAATGAAATTGTGTGTGTGTACGCTTACTAACGATACGTCGTATAAAGAAACGTTGTATAACAAAACTAGGGTCTGGGCATCGTTTCGAACCAGAACTCGATAAAGAATCACAGAATGTTTTGTGTGTTGACGTACAGGTATGGTCGAACTAGAACGGTATAACTGGGCGGGGCTTAACGGGACTGCGCGCGAAAGGAGACCTGACCTCTCATTTCCGCTTTCGTTTCATGACCGTCTCGCAGCCAGCTGATTATAGCTATACATAGTAAATAAACAGCAAAAAACAACACACTGCGCACCCACACAACGTTTTTCGCAGAAGAGTTTCAGATACTTGTACTTGTGTGTGTGGACGCCCTGTTCGCAATACAATGATTCTATATAAATACAACATTTCTTGTGTGTGGACGCCCTGTTCGCTAAACGATGATTCTTTATACAACGTTTCTTGTGTGTGGATGCCCTGTTCACTATACGATGATTCTATATAAATACAACGTTTCTTGTGTGTGGACGCCCTGTTCGCTATACAATGATTCTATATAAATACAACGTTTCTTGTGTGTGGACGCCCTGTTCGCTAAACGATGATTCTTTATACAACGTTTCTTGTGTGTGGACGCCCTGTTCGCTATACGATGATTCTTTATACGACGTTTCTTGTGTGTGGACGCCCTGTTCACTATACGTTGATTACAACGTTTCTTTATAGAGTTTCGGGATAATTTTGTACGTGTGTGGACAAGCTATTACTCAATCCACATGACCCAACACGTTGTTGTCTATGCTACATTCAGTGTGTACTGTACAATACTTCATCATGAAGCAGAAACAGACTTGTAACAAAACTATTTATTTGCTCTGTCCTTCACTCTGAAAGGAAGTTGGTTTGCAAATGGATCCGTCAGCACTTCATAAAACAATGCTTGCATACATGTACATTACAGGTAATAAAAATGTGTGCCTATATACAGTACATATGAGTATTGACACTGTCAGTATGATTTTTATTTATTTATTTATTTCTAATCTTTTGTCAGGGAAGCCAGTACACCAATAGTGGTGGTCTTCCATGGGGCCCTGAATAAACATGAACATGATTACTTCAAAAAGCATAACGTTTATACAGAACAGTTAAAATAAAATTCCACTTCTTTCATAGCTTTCCAGTAAACTAAAATAGGAATCAATCAAAAATGGACGCTTTCGACTGATTTAACATATTGTTGACGGGACCCAGGTGGCTCCACTATTAAGTCTATGGGAATGAGAGAATTCAGTAGTCAACAGATTTAAGAGTGGATTGCAAATATGGACTTATTGACATATACATGTAGTTGTGGAGCTAGCCCGCACCGGTACAGCAGCGTAAAATGTTTGTACAGTGTGCATGTGAGATTTTCCGTAATGAACTTACCTTCCAGAACCAATGATGTTTCGTCATCACATATCTGACTTCTCTATAGTGGCCATAGCTGTCTGGATGCTCCCAGTTGTTGCAATTGATTTTCTGTGCTCTGAGAGGAAAAAAAAAAAAAAAACATAATGGAATTATGAACACATATTTTGAGCATCACTGAAAAGTACCTGGAAACTAAAAACAGGGGAAATATTGATTAAAGACTAGGTGAGAGAAAAATTTCAAGAAAAAAATGGCATTATGAACACATATTGTGAGCATCACTGAAAAGTACCTGGAAACTAAAAACAGAGAAAAATATTGATTAAAGACTAGGTGAGAGAAAAATTTCAAGAAAAAAATGGCATTATGAACACATATTGTGAGCATACAACTACTGAAAAGTGCCTGGAAACTAAAAACAGAGAAAAAAATTGATTAAAGACTAGGTGAGAGAAAAATTTCAAGAAAAAAATGGCATTATGAACACATATTGTGAGCATACAACTACTGAAAAGTGCCTGGAAACTAAAAACAGAGAAAAATATTGATGAAAGACTACAGTAGGTGAGACTACGACTAAGACTAGGACTACGGAGTCATAACAGTGTTTCATGAGTATGCGGACTGTAGATGACATGAAAGCACATATAAATAAGTATAGGATCTGTTTTCATGACTGAAGCCATGCTTCCAGAATTGCATTTCTCAATCACTCAGGAATGGAATATGTACCCATGTATTGGCATTTAAAGCACTTCAAAGGCACTATTCAGTACTTTTTTTATTAAGCAAAATCAATATGACATTTTAGGGGAGCTTTGTCAAAACTTGTAAAGTTCGTCATTATCATAATTATGCAAAATATGCAAATGATATGCACAATTTAAATTCAGTTCATAAAACCATGAAATCATAACTTCCCCTGGTTCCCCATGTCTTGCCATGTCAAAGTACACCTAATTCATGAATGCAAATCTTCAATTTCCCACTGGTAAAGTTAGGTATGTTGCGAGAGTTAGAAATTCAATAAGCTTTTCTTAATTATGTCTCTAGATAATACTATTAAAAGCATATTTGTTTAAAGGTTATCTTGTTAAGGATTCACTGAGACCTTTTAAAGCAGAAAACATTGGGACTCCAAAGGTGGACAAAAAGAACTTTCATTGAAACAGAGGGCTCTCCTCCTCCACCCCTCCAAAAAGAAAATATATAAAAACGGTAACCTTGTGCAACCGAAAAAGGAACCATGATGGCAAAAAATGGTATTCATTAAAACGAAACTTACAACCACGCGCGACACAATTCCAATGCAGAAATGTCCATTTTTTTTCTTCCATATTAGGACCTATAGTTTATTTACAAGTACATGTAGGTAGTTTTTGTTGTTATTTTGGTATTATCAGCATTTTATTCTATATGTATTAACCTTAGTTTTCTATTGAATTTGAGATCGAATCAACATTTTAGGGCAGTCGTTTGACCTGCATTATAATGTAAAAAAAACAAAAAAAACAAACTAAACTATAAATCTATTTAAAAAAAAAAAGTATTTTATGAAGAAACTAGATGGAATTTTGACTGCACGCAGTGATGCCTCCGCCATGAAGCAATTTTTAAAATTCAAGTTTGTTTGTTATCCATCTGTCCGTTCTAATGATAATGCACTCACAAGCTATTTATAGGCATACGTAATGAGCCCCATGACCTTTGACCTGATGACCCTAAAATCTAATCAGTTCATTGGCTCTGCAAGATACACATACATGTCTTGAGTTTGATAGTAATCTGTCTATTGGTTCTCATGATAAAGCGATCACAAGCTATTTGTGCATATATAATAAGCCCTGTGACCTTTGACCTACATGTAGTGACCCCAAAATCTAATCAGTTCATTGGCTCTGCAAGATACATATATGACCCAAGTTTGGCAGGAATCCATCGATCGGTTCTTGAGATAACGCGATCACAAGCTATTTTTGCATACATAATGAGCCCTGTGACCTTTGACCTTCAACCTTGTGACCCCAAAATCAAATCAGTTCATTGGCTCTGTAAAATACATACATGACCCAAGTTTGGCAGGAATCTATTGACCGGTACTTGAGATAACGCGATCACGAGCTATTTTTGCATACATAATGAGCTCCGTGACCTTTGACCTTCAACCTTGTGACCCCAAAATCTAATCAGTTCATTGGCTCTGTAAGATACATACATGATCCAAGTTTGGAGGGAATACATCAATTGGTTCTTGAGATAACGCGATCACGAGAACGGGACGTATGGACGTACGGACAACCAGAAAACATAATGCCTCCGGCTACTTTGTAGCGGAGGCATAAAAACATACTGGTGCTACCAGAATTTGGAGTAAAAACAGTATAATTCCGAGAAAAACGTAATGGTTGGCAGCCCTGCATTGGTAGTCAAAAATTCCATAACAAACATAGCAATACCAAGTGCTCTTTGGGGGCAGTAAGCTTGAACATTTGTACAAAGAAAGAGTGTATAAATGGGAGAAAATAAATCAGAAAAGCTATTTTCCAGTCCATGCAATCCTACCCATGTGTGACATTACAACTAAATGTACATGTCAGGATCACAAACAAGCTTGTCTGCTCAATGAGTATGTTTGCAAAATAATTAACCTTCCTTTGTGTACTTGAAATTGTATATCCATGTACATTAAAAAATTATAGTTTAGTGAATATTTTCCACATGTCACACATCCTTACTTGTCCCGAGCGATATCCCTAGGACAGTCGTTGGGATCCGGGCCAGGGAACTCGTTCTGGTAGACTTGCAATGAATATGGGTAAAATATCTGCATCACCTGTAAATTGAAGCAAACAGAAAGTGATTAAAACAAGCAGAATATTCCTCTTCTCACATTAATACCCACTGTAGTCTGTGTATGAGCATACTGTCATTTAGTGATTTTAGTCCAATGCCAGATGATCCTATTTCCATGGACATCTATGGGTGCGTTTAATCGACACTTTTTCACCCTAGAATCACGTTTTCTAAAGACGTTTAGTTTAAAACGCAATGCGTTCAAGCGATTGTTTTGTCGGTCGTAAAAATAAACGTGTTTGAAAACACAAACATGAAACGCTGAAAAAGATGCGTTTTGTATCATGATTCTGCAGAATCACGGTCGCTAAAATTCGATTGAACGGACAATCATGATTGTATGACGGAGCCTGTTCCGGTTTGGGCAAAAACCGCACGCCTGCTTTTCATGCAATTTGCGTTTACTATACTATGCTCTTTATCGTGGCCTGTTCCGTTATGTTATACCTTGTTTTCCTTCTATCTTTTTCTCTTTCTGTCTTTCCTTATGTTATTCTTTGTTTCTTCCTTCTATTCTTATGTTATTCTTTTTTTTTTTCCTTCTATCACCTTCTCTTATGTTATTCTTTATTTTTTATAATTCTATCACTTTCTCTTTTGTTATTCTTTGTTTCTTCCTTCTATTCTTACGTTAATCTTTGTTCTTTTCCTTCTATCAGCTTTTCTTATGTAATTCTTTGTTTTAATCATTCTATCACTTTCTCTTTTTGTCTTTCATTATGTTATTCTTTGTTTCTTCCTTTTATTCTTGTTATTCTTTGTTTTTTTCCTTCTATCAGCTTTTTTAATGTAATTCTTTGTTTTAAGCATTCTATCACTTTCTCTTTCTGTCTTTCCTTATGTTATTCTTTGTTCCTTCCTTCTATCACCTTCTCTTATGTTATTCTTTGTTTTTATAATTCTATCACTTTCTCTTATGTTATTCTTTGTTTCAATCATTCTATCGCTTTCTCTTTCTGTCTTTCCTTATGTTATTTTTTGTTTCTTCCTTCCATCACCTTCTCATTCTTTGTTTTATTATTGCGATCTATGCTCAAAGGCAGCAGTCGACAGTCGGCCGTAAACAATTCCAAAAAGCGCGCGCCGAAGTTGACCTATACTTCCTGGGTCAAACTGGGAGTGTGATCCGCAGTGGCTGGATTTGAAATGAGCTAGAATGAGCGTTGATGAAAAATCGCTTGATTTTTTGTAACGGCGTTTTGATTTGTGATTCATGTTTGTGATTCTAGCTTCGAAAATTTGATTGAACGCACCCTACGTTCCTCTTCTCACATTTCCCACTATCTGTGTATGAGCATACTGCCATTTAGTGATTTTAGTCCAATGCTAGCTGGTCCTATTCACATGGACATCTATGTTCCTCTTGTCACATTACCCAATATCTGTGTAGGAGCAAACAGTCATTTAGTGATTTTAGTCCAATGCTAGCTGGTCCTATTCACATGGACATCTATGTTCCTCTTGTCACATTACCCAATATCTGTGTAGGAGCAAACTGTCATTTAGTGATTTTAGTCCAATGCTAGCTGGTCCTATTCACATGGACATCTATGTTCCTCTTGTCACATTACCCAATATCTGTGTATGAGCATACTGTCATTTAGTGATTTTAGTCCAATGCCAGCAGGGGGGGTATTTCATAAAGCTGTTCGTAAAGTTACGCATGACTTTAGGAACGACTTAAATATGAAGTGCCAGATAGAATGCCCACAGTTTTTCCTGATGTTTTAACAAAATGTGACTACCGGTATATTTCCAATAACCTCAATTAAGTTATGGCAAAAATATATACTTTGCATTAAAAATGTTTGTTGTATGGTACTAGGAATGTTAATCTACATCTGCACAGTTCTACTTTTAATAGTTGATGCAGTTTAAAATGATTGAGCATCCTATTTGGCTTTTCATATTTAAGTCATTCGTAGAGTCATGCATAACTTTACAGACAGCTTTATGAAACACCCCCCTGGTCCTATTCCCATACAATTTGTAGATATCTCAATGGAAATTGGAAATGTGTCTTTTTAGTAACCCACATTATAACTAGTGCTGTAAGTTTAGAACCCATTCACACTCACTCCGAGTTCTATACAATTGACACAGGTGTAATAATAACAATTATAATGAATGACTGTCTTTGTATTCATGACAAAAGGGTATATTCGTACTCTCCTTGAAAATATGGTCTGTGGTACATGTACATGACATGTACATGTACAGTATAGACATGTATTCCAAAAGGTCATCAATATTGTAAAATTATTTACGATATTACTTCTGAATAACTTTTCCAGTTTTCCTGACTGAACCTTGATGCCCTCTTGTGCAAAAATATAGTCTAAAAAGACAGACCTTTTTTCTTCTTTTGTTTTAATTGTTATCAATAAACTTTAACGATCCTGCTTAGAACTCTGTTCAGTCATTTAAAAATTGGTTAACAATTTTGAATTGGCCCCTGGAGCATTATTTTCTGTTTCTCAACTCCAAGCTGGAATGACAGGCACAATACAGAACAAAACCTTCATCATCTGAATGTACCAACCAATGATCAATGTATGTATGACAAAGCAAGAACATTTTCATCTTTCTCCATCGGCTCTATAATTAGGATTTAGGATTCCTTTGGGAGGTGATAATATCATACATACGTATAACAGTACCGTAATTAACGTTGTATTAACCGCACTTTTTTGCCGCCGACAAAAATTCAAAGTCGGGGGTGCGTCTTAAACACGAGGGCGGTTTATACACCGTTAATTACGATAAATACATTAACTTCTGGTTCATTCTAGTAATGATGAATTAAATTCTTTTTTTCAGGATTGTCTGTACTATTGATAAACAAGGATGGAAAAAAAAAAAATATTTACCCGACAGAAAGTGATTTGTCTGATCACCCTGTTGATATCTTCTGAGTAGTAATCGTGACTGAAGATAAGTAACGCATCGCTAATACCATCAGCCTTCCCTAACGACTGAATCAGGTACTCCAGATATTCCAGCCTATCATGGACCATCACAAGGATCACGATACTGTCCGGCGATCGGTCTGCGAAGCGTTCTTTGTTAAGCACCTTCTGCTCGTGGTTGATGGTCAGAATAGACTGCTTCAGCTTTTCGTGCGACAACGTAAGACTATCCACGATAGGTTCTTGATTTCTCTCATTGTGAATGTTAAGAGAATCGTTACTCAGCTCACGGCCAGAGTTATCTGTCTGCATGAACGTGAGCTTTTTCCCAGGCACAATTTTATAAAGGTCATTGTTCTCATCGACTCCAGTATCTGCTTGTAGGTCTTTCGCCCTGGGTTGTTTTGCATGCTGGATTATGTTCTCCTCCATACCGCTGTTATCGTTTCCACTTAATAAAGATGATATGATCCACAAGGAGGATATCCCTATGCACGCAAGAAGCAACCTCTTGATAGTTCTGTACGCCCTCATTGTGTTTGTAGGTCGTGTCCTCCTCTATGAAGGCAGTCACACTTTGTGCAATTAGTATCGATCCTGTCAGAGTCAGGCAGATACATGTACATACATGTACCAATGTCTCAACATTGAATTTTCCCAACCAAGTGGCTTGCAGCTGGCTGGAAAATGAAGAAACAAAAGGAAAAACCGAGTACAGTAAAGCAGGGAGAAAGATCACAGGGGTAAAAAGGAAAAAATGTATTTTCAAGACATTTTTTATACTTAATTAGAATCTCTAGGGTTCTTACCAAGTTAACAAACAACAGGAACATCAAATCGCTATGTTTGGTAGGTTGACCCGGAAATATATCGGCCGAGTCATGTCTACCGTAACGAGGATCTGAGACATTAGGGTAGATAACTTCACACAGGCGCACGCCCGCCCGCAACCCACCATCGGTATATGCACTTGTATTGTGCAGCGGTTTTCCGTGAAACCTGTGAAAAAGTACTAATATCATTGTTTTTCCGAAAAATACTCCAAAAATAACAAGAAAATTGACACGAAACAGATAATATAAACATAACAACTTTTAACTCATGATCTTTATTTGGACATTTAATGAATATTTACTTCATTTTGGGTATGTTTAAGAAGGCCTAGGGTGTCTCCACGCCGGAGTTACGGGTGAAATTTTGGATAGGTTTCTGAACAAGCGCCACAGATTGCACAATACAATATAATTCACCCTTCTCCCAGTAGACACTCCAATTATGACATTCCTGATATGACCCAGCAAGCAAGATACAGATGTAAAAAGACTATGGTGCAAGACCTGGAAGCACGAGCTTGGACACCCCCCCCCCCTTGAAGTCAGACCTGGAAGCTTGGCAGCTGGAGACGGCTTTCTTCCAGAAGCTTTGGTTACCTTTCGTCCTTTGTCCACCAAACTATTTAGCTGCACAGAATTGGTGACAACTAACTAGACAGAAATAACCGTCTGATATGGGTCATTTCTTTAATAAAACTGACATTTGTTGACAATCCCCATATATACAGACGGTACTACAGAGGTCTCGCACCGAGGAGGTAATCTGGCCAATCCAGCTGCCACTTATGGTGATAGAGCTTTCTCCCCCGATTTTCACTATTTAGATATAATTTTCTGATTTATAAATCAGATGTAAATTAGGTATAGACCTATGTATTGTACTCCTATTTACACTAAATAAAAATAATTGACCTACCGTATTTGCCGGCGTAAAGGCCGCAGTATTTTTGGAAGAGAAAATATCAAAAAGTCGCAAGTCAAAACAGCACGTCCATTATTTGTAGGCAACTTCATACAAAAAAATATATTAACAAAATTGATTTGAAAACACATCGGACAAGATCTAGTCTGAACTCACGTCAGCAGCAAATTTGAAGAAGTTATCTTTTTAATCATTGTGCAACCAAAGAAATAAGAAGAAAACTGACCAGAAACTCGTACTAAAAATCGTACTTGTAAAAATGTCCTTGGCTTTAGACAGCGCATGGCCCGGTAACCAAAATCATACCTCGCTCACACACTCTGTGGTGGGGAGCTACCGGGCTGGGAGTTGCAACAAATCCAACGCAGCTTCCGAGATTCACAGCGCTGCAGCTTCCGAGATTCACAGCGCTGCAGCGCGCAATCATTGGTGTTCTTAACTTTTCAGTAAGATAATTCTGAATTATAATTGAGACTATCTAATTAATTAAAGCGACAAACTAACCTCGGTAGATCTCTAATAACAATACAAAAGCTTGTTTATTTTCTCCATTTGGCGGTACGATAGGGGTAAGACCGGATAACATTATGGCCACAGCTTGGTTATGGCAGGCCATTCATGTTTCTGTATGCATGCGAAGCGCCCTCTAGTGTCCAATGAATGTGCTAATCTGCCTAAAAATCGAAGAAGATTTGCTAAATTACGATCATTTTTTAGGTAAACTTCCTGTAAATTTATAAAATGATTGATAATTTTGGTATTAGTTTGTAGGAAAAATGGAGTTCTACGAGAAAATTATGATTATTTTCTTTGGTCCTTTTTTTTTTTTTTTTTTCTCTCTATGAAATGTCAAAGTTGGGGGTGCGGCCTATGCGCGGTGCGGCCTTTACGCCGGCAAATACGGTATTATACAAATGTGAAATTTATCGACTTACTTATATGATTTATCCAATTTTTTTCTCCGAACCGTGAAACGTACTGTTCATCCATTCAAACTATTAATCTATGACATCACCCGGCCGATATATTTCCGGGTCAACCTACCAAAACATAGCAAATGACCAATCAGAGCACTCCTTTCGTATTGGATTTATGAATATTCATATATCACTGGGTTGACTCCTACGTAGCTATTGGACGTTCGAAAAGAAAAAAGTGAATATTCATTAATTAAAACCGAGATGGATGACAACGAATCATGTCGACTACGAGACTTTCTCGGATTAATCATTAATTTAGGATCTAAATGAGCAAGCTATCGTAAGTCAAAGCCATATTTGTTTGTTATTTTTTATATATTTATAAGCCTATTGTAATATCGCAGCAAAAGTGCATTTATGAGGAAGTAAAGAGTGAAAATCTTGTTGCATATCTCATTCATCGCGGTCCTGCCGAACCGAACCATTTGTTCCACTAGTACGGCAGTCTATGTATAGAGGCGGTCAGTGGAGCCAGATGCAATCTCAGCAGAACCACCGTTGATATCAGAGACTGAAGCTTTCGGTCTAAATCTAGACTAGACCGAAAGCTTCAGTCTCTCTAATCGTCGGTTGTTCCACTGAGACTACGTCTGGCTCCACTAGACCTCCGATTATAGAGACTGAAGTCTGGGGACCTCTTTCTGTGAGGCACTGTACGGAACAAATGGTTCGGTTCGACCGGACCACGATGAATGAGATATGCAACGAGATTTTCACTCTTTACATCCTCATAACTGCTGCAATTATAACACAAATTAAAAATAACATAGAGGGTCTATAGCTTATTTGACTTACGATAGCTTGCTCATTTAGATTCTAAATTAATGATTAATCCGAGAAAGTCTCGTCGTCAACATTATCCGTCTTGGTGTTAGTTGATGAATATTCATTTTTTCTTTTCGAACGTCCAATAGCTACCGTAGCTACGTACGAGTAAGCCCAGCTTGACCAACGAACTCCCACGAAACGAGTGCTCTGATTGGCCATTTGGCTATGTTTTGGTAGGTTGACCCGGAAATATTTTGGCCGCCGGGTCATATAGCCCTATGTTCCGAGTGCATGAACGTACTGTTTCACAGTTCGGAGATACAAATTGGATAATTCATATAAGTAAGTCCGTAAATTATCCATTTAATATTGAGTTATCAAATTTTGATAACTGTAATTAGGACAAATGACATACCGACCTAGATCTAATTTACATCTGATTTAGAAATCAGGAAATTAGATCTAAATAAAGAAAATCGGGGAGAAAATGTCGTGGACGAAAATATGTACATAGCCACCCCCACGGTACGAGATCTCTGGGTTGCCATCTGTATTGGGGAATGACAACAAATGTCAGTTTTATTAAAGAAATGACCCAAATCAGATGGTTATTGCTGTCTAAATCTAGACTAGCTCGGCTTTACCCGAACCAAATTAAAAAAATCAAAGTTTGTGTTGATATATTGAAGGACTGCTTCAACTCAAGTTCAAGTTTAAACATCAAACATCATTTAGATCAGATTGGGTGTTCAAATAAATTTTACCTAAACTATGCCTGTACTACTACTAGGCTAGACCGAATTTTCCGTCTCTTTCGTTCGTTAGCCTCTTATTGGGGTAGGGTCGGCCGGCTCTCTCTTTAGAGACGGAAGCCGTCTATACACATGTCCTTGCTAACGCCACGACCAGTTCTGGTCGTAGCGTTTTGCCCCCAAAACCCCCCAAAATGTCATTTTACCTCATGCATTGATTATTTAAAATTAGGAGAAGGTTTTACTACCTCGGTTCCACTTACCAACTTGACTGTATAATCCGTTTAATGGTCCCTTTTAAGGAAATTACGGGTCTAAATTGACAGCCGTGTTGAAAATCTTGCAAGGTGTCTTAAACTCTCGCTGCCGGAGTCATCTAAATCAATCTCATCCCTTCTAGTCTACGCCGAAGGCAAAATGATTATGAAGGAAAAACTGTGCGCCATCTACACGTTCGTAATGGCGTTATCACAGTTTTTCCTTCATAATCATTTTCAGTCTACTACTAGGCCCGTTTCGAATACACACGTCACCCGTCCGATAAGTTCATTACACGTCGCGCCTATAGGCTACATGTACGTAGCTATGTGTGGGTGTGCAAGAATCTCTAGCTAGGCCTAGGGTACGGGCGCAGGCTCGGGGCGCGGCGGCCGACTTCGGCATTACACTCAGTGAACCGCTAGGCGCTAGTCATAGTGTCGCTACGTACAAAGTGCAAGTGACTGAGCAGTGGCTCAATGCTGATCTGACTAATAATTGTAAAAATACAGATACATGATCATGAGTATCCAGAAAATATTGGCTTACCCAAGATATTATGATGAAGGAAAGTAAATTATGCACTTGGTACAACATCGATGCGCCTTAGATGCATGAAGCTAGTTTTCACCGAATAGCGAAGAGAAGTCCAGTACTCGTCCCGAAATACGCGAACCATTTGAGCAAATTTAATACATGCATAGCGCAGCGCATGCATTGATCTTTGTATGCTAGCTATCGTCACTAGATCAAGACGTTTCTTTATTTTTGTTATATTACTTTTGCTTCTTTTGTTTCGATACATAGCATGTTCGTAACACAGACCGTTTCAGTAATACATTTTGATCCATTTCTAATACCAGCACCAATAAAGAGGACAGATGAGGTTGCATAATATAGTTTGATAATATTAAATAAGATGATAAGTTTTCACGAAATCTATGATTTCCGCCCCAACTTTTCAGACCTCTTATGACTGGCCCCTTATGACTAATGTACATGCTTCAAAATATATTAATGACATAAATATACATAAATCCCAATGTTTTCACATAAGGCCAGTGGCGGATTCAGGGGGACATAGGCAGGCGCGGATCTACGGGGGGGGTTAGGGGGTTCAAACCCCCCCCCCCCCTTGGGCGGCCCAAAAAAAAAAAAAAAAAAAAAAAAGGAAAAAAAAAAGAAAAAAAGAAGAAAAAAGAACGCACGCTGTAGAGAGAAACCCTTTCAAGTGCAAATATTGTGAGAAGATATTCAACTCATCTGGTAACTTAACCAAACACATGATAACTCTGGATATAACTGTGTATTAAACTGTTACTTGATTTAAAAATACGTTATCATGCACTGCTTTTTATGGTCTCCATTGTGTTAATAGATGCCAGGAAAACATCATTTACGGGGTTCAAATAAACACCCCCCAAAAATCGGCTCGCCGCTTCGCGGCTCGTTGACGATGCTCCGCATCGTCATTATTTTGATAACCCCCCCCCCTTAGCAAAAAGCTAGATCCGCCCCTGATAGGGGCATGTGCCTCCCGGTTAAAAAAAAGGGGGAGGGGCAAGGGGGGAAAGAAAAATTAAGAGAAAAGGAGAAAAAGGAGGGGAGAAGAAAAAGGAGGGAAAAAAGAAAAGGGAAGAGAGAAACTGAAGAAGAAAAGAGGGAGGAGAGAAAAAGGAGGGGGAAAGGGGTAGAGGAAGGATAGAAAAAGGCGGAAAAGCAGAATAATGAGAAGGGAAATGAAAGAAAGGGGGATGCTATTATAAGAAGGTGGGGGCGGCGCAATTTTGCAGTGAGCATAATATGGGGTCCCTCTTGCCAGGCGTTTAGCCCCCCCCCCCCTCCCCCCCAAAAAAAAAGCACAAGAAGAACAACAAAAAGAGATGGAAAAAGGGGTGAAAGAGAGAATTTATGAGAGGAGAGCATCATTGCATTTCTTTTAAGAGAATAATGGGATAACAACCAGAGGCGTCGCTAAAGGGGGGGGGGGGGGAGTTGGGGTGTGCGACACCCCCCCCCCCCTACCTGTCTGGATATTGTGGGTAAAATTGCGCGCCTGATGTCGGGGAAAAAAAGAAAAAAAAAGAAAGAGAATTAAGATCGAGAAGAGAAGAAAGAAAGAGAAAAGAGAAAAAGGGGGAGGATCGAGAGGAAAGAAAGGAAAAGAAAGAAAAGAAAGAAAAGGAGAAAAGGAACAAAAGAAACGGGCAACAAAAGAAACGAAATGAAAGAGAGGAAAGAGAGGGGGGTAAGAGCCTGAGAGAAGAGGGGTGTGATGTTGGGTGGAATCACTACGTCGAGGGGGCAAGAAAGATACGCATAGATAATTATATTGCTGTGTCGGGTATTCTTGCCCGATTCTCGTACACTACGGTATATCAATGTAGAAGTAAGGTCGGTGAGATGTACGAACTGTGACTTTTTATCGGACAAAGAAACATTTTTGAAAATTCAGACAATGATTAAGAGTCGGTACAACGTATCTGATTCTCTAATAATTTAATGAAACGTCAAAGCTTCCGCGCTTTGCGCGGGAGGGGGAAATTGAATTCAGACAAGGATTAAGAGTCGAAAACAGTACAACGAATTGTCTTCTTTTTCTAATAATTTAATGAAGTGTCAAAGCTTCCGCGCTTTGCGTGCGAGGTGGGGGGGGGGGGGGGGGTAACTGAAAGGTCATGAACTAAGTTCCTGGCCCCGGGTTTATAGATTTAAATTTGTAGACATTGGGACATTGGCATTAATATACTTGTCGGTATAAATGGTGGCTAGTTTTTTCGGTAATCGGTGGCCTCTACACCCCCCCCCCCCCCCCCACCCCCACACTGAAAAAGCTCGGCGACCCCCTGATAACAACAGTTTATACACTCGAGCTAATTCGAATACTTGTAAAGTACCAGACCACCGTCTTTGTGCATTGTGCAGCAACGAAGCATATACAACGTCTCGCGACGTGACAGATCACTTTTCTCTTACTTCTAAACAACTCAGAAGGCCTCGTTTTAATCCAGGAAGTACCGGTAGACATTAATGCGCCAAGATCCCTACTCTTGGAGTGGGTAGGAGAAAGCAATTTTACGTCATATTACTCCAGGAAGGGCCTGAAAATGCGCCTAATGTGGTTCTAACATTGCAAATGCGAGTCACGTTTTACATAATTTCTAATATATATGGGAACTAATCAATTTAAAAATATATGTTCTATCGTGTTAACCTGGGGGCTGCAAGGTCATAATTTTCCCCAGGATTAATGGGGGTCTTTTTAATGTTTTGATCCTTCATTGAACTCTCCCGAAGCCTGTCCACTTGGATTTTACTTGCATTTTACATACTTTTAAGGTAATTAATGCAAGGGGAATTGTACACTTTTGAAATCCTTTTTTTTTTATGGTGCCATTTACTGGACAAGGTTTACAACACATTTTTTGAATTCTTCATCCATGCTCTCGATCGTACAATAATCAGACTTTGAAAACATGGAATAAGGTACAAAGTATTACATGTTTACATGGCAACTTTTCGAGCCTGTTTTCTTCCAGCTAGATTAAAGATCTTTGCTCAAAGGGGGAGGGGCCGGATCACTGAACCCTTCACTACTGAAAGAATATGATAGATCGAGTTCAGGGGGGGGGGGGGGGGGAACAGCTCTTAATCCCCCTTTAAGACAAATGTAACAAAGAGGGAGCTAGACTGGTACACATGAGAGACATTGGCATCAATAGAAACTGCTTTCATTAATACTAGATAGAATGACGCGCCGGAAGCACAGAACTCTTAAGAGTTCTGTGGCCGGAAGCAGTTTGGGATGGGGGGGGGGGGGGGGGGGCAAACATTCCAGGGGGCTCACCTTCCAGGGGCAGTGACGTAATGAGCAAAAAACGTTTGGAAGGGGGGGGGGGCAGAAGAAAAATCTGCATCACCACCACTCTTACACGTAACATGCAGGCCCCGCGGAATGTTTTTCAAAGTGGAGTATTAACGATCACGTAGAGCGTAAATTGGCTTGGGGTCCAGGGTCTGAGTCTCGGCAGGGGGTCAAGGGCCTGAGCTCCCGGAAGCTCAGGGTTTTTAGGCATTAAATTACGGCCAGATAAGCATATTGAGATACCTTATTTGTGACACTGGCCGGTCACTAATTGGCGGAGAGTCCAGGGAGGAGAGTCACCGGAAGCCCAGGGTTTTGGGTATTTATTTAAGGTTATATGAGCATCAAGTGGCCCTCTTTAAGGCCATTGGTGTGATCCAGGGGGCAGGGCCTCCGGAATCTCTGGGGTTTTGGGTATTTAATTACGGTTAGATGAGCATCCAGGGGCCGCCTTAGGGCCCTTAGTGGGGTCCAGGGGGCTGAGCCCCCGGAAGCTCGGGGCTTTTAGGTATTTAATTAAGGTCAGATGAGCATCCAGGGAACCGCCTTAGGGCCCTTAGTGGGGTCCAGGGGGCAGAGCCCCCGGAAGCTCGGGGGTTTTAGGCATTTAATTACGGTCAGATGAGCATATTTTGATACCTCATTTGTGACATTGGCAGGTCACTTATTTTTTCTCTCTCTCTTCCTTTCTTTTTCTCCCGTAACATACTTTTTCAAAAAGTAAGGGGGCTCAGACCATGACATGACCAAGGCTTCTAAATAAGCATATTTTTCGGCCGACTGTAAATTTGGGAATTTCTGATTTTCCAACAAACGCATAAAAAGGTATGACTTTCAACAAAATTGAGAAAAATACTGGAAAATCATGTCATTTCAGCAACATTTGTAAATCACTGGTATCGAATAAGAAATACCCCCCCCCCCCCCCCCCATCAGTACGCCAGCGTTCAGGGGATCATGTCTTCTCACCCCTATAACAAAAAACAGACACGCTCTCCCCATTCTCTCACAATATGCCCACGATATGCGCGTATCGCTATTAATATTATAAAAACCTCCATTGATAAATATAGGTATGCCACCTATATTTATCAATGAAATTTAATTCCTGTTAACTTTCTTTGAATGGAATTTTATATTTGATTTAATTCAAGTTTTTATTATTGTTATTTTCTTTTGGGTTAAAAATACAACCATCTTTACTCCTTTACTGCTTTTTTTTTTTTGGAGGGGGGGGGGGGGCATTTTTGGGGGGCAAAAATGCGTTTTGCCCCCCCCCCCCACTTTTTTGTTTGGTGGGCAACTGTCCCCCCCCCCCCCCCTGCCACCCATTATTTTCACCACTATTCACTCACAAGTCAATGGCTAATTAATCTAATAGAAAAGAAGTCATCTCTCCTCTTGAAAAATGTTCACATTCGCAATAATCTTACTATTTGATTTTAGACAAAGGGTATGGATTGATGGTTCATGTTTTTCTAATTCACTCTGTGCTGTTTATGTCATCAATCTTAATTTTCATCTCTTTCATTTTTACTTGTTGGTTACATGTAAATCTGTCCGACTCATCCTCTTGACCTTTCTCTCCTTTTATCCGTTTTCCTTCTCCCTTTCTCTCTCTCTCTTCCTCACACACACTCAATCTCTCTCTCTCGATCTCTCTCTCTTCCTCACACACACTCAATCTCCCGCTATCTCTCTCTTCCTCACACACACAAACTTTCTCTATCTCCCTCTTTCTCTATATATCTCTTCCTCACACTATCTCTTTCTCTCACGACTAATGAGAATCATGTATTCATCCTTATGAACTAAATATTAATCCTTTCTTAATACGTATGCACTACAGATATTCACATCCTTGCACATCCATCCCTCTACCTCCTTTTTTTAAAGTTCTACCCCCATTATTGTGATAATACAGGAAAAACAAACACAAAAGTACACAATAAGTTGTTGGTTTTCATTTCACTTTTTTCTATAAAACGAACAATTTAGTAACATCACAAATTACCACCAGAAAAAACATGTAAAAAATAGGAATGTAACTGTGCACGTGAGCACTCTTTTCTAACTGTACATCATTCATATACATTGATGATCAGAACAACTCCATACCAATACCTATATCAATGATCTTTACAGAATACTCATTCTCAAAACAATTTCAATATATTCAAGACTGTAATATGACATAAGCCTAGGAACCATGATGGTAAAACAATCAACCATTTGAACATAATCCCATCAGATTGAAACTGTTAATAAATACTGATAAACTCTCCTCAGTTCCTTTCGTTTTGTCATGGTTCGCCATCTATCATCCCGCCTCCCCCCCCCCCCCCCCCCCCCATGTGCCCCTAAACTGCCACACATGCATATACAGTCAAACCTGTCTATATAGGCCACTAATGGGAAACAGAAAAAAGTGGCCATTGAGGACAGTTGGCCTTTCTAGACAGGTTCTACAACACACATTCCTTTCTCAAGGGAGACAGACTACTTGGTCACTATAGACAGGTGGCCTTTATAGAGAGGTTTGACTGTATAGCATTCAACACTGAACAAGCAACAGCACATGATGGCTCTAGTTAGGGTTAAAGATGCTTAGGAACAGAGAGTCAACAAAAGCAGTCTTTTCCAAGCAGGTGATCTGCATGTGCAGGTTCCTCTAATTCATGTTTCAATGAGAATGTCATCATGAGACATTAATCTAACAATTCCATTATAACAAAGTTCCACTGTAACAAGAAGCCATGCCCTGAACATGCTTTTATATCATTGCCTAAGCTCCATAGCAAACCAGACATAGCAGAAGGATACATGAGGGACCTGTTTCACAATGCCTTTTTTCAATGACAAATGACAAAAATCAGTGACGAATCTGTTGATAACCAATCAGAAGCAAGAATTTCAGTAGCTTACAACAAAAACTGTCATTTGTCATTAATGAAAAGTTTTGTGAAACGCCCCCCTGGATGATGACTTTCATATACAGGAGTCCTTCCTACTGTCTTTCTAATCACCTTTTATCTCATCATTTGGCATTCACTGCGTTAGAAGGGTGCTTGATTCTCACGAGACTCTAAAATAAATGAGGTGCAATCGACTAAGAGAGTGTGTGTAAGTTTGTACACACAAGCTAAACCCATTCATGTAGCCACTGCACACACCATATGTTGATGAAAGGCTACACTCTGTGAGCAGCCAACTACAAAAAGCTGCCAGAATTTGACGCTTTAATCAGCGACCTCAACTTAACTTTCAGTATGTAGCCACTACACACCATATTTTGATGGAAGGCTACACTCTGTGAACAACCAATTACCAAAAGCTGCCAGAATTTGATGCTTTAATCAGCGACCTTAAAGTAGATACTCTAAGACAATCCCAAATACTGAGATAATTACATAAATAGAAAGCTTTTAACCCCCATAATAACACCAAATGGTGTCCACCCGACAAAACAAGTTTAGAATAATGAATTTATTTGAGTAAACTCTACCAAAATATCTAAGTCTGAAACCCGGAAGTGCACGTAGAGTCGGGCCTCTATCCGTGACGTCACGAACGGGAGTCATGGGCTCAGTGAGAGTGAATGGCAGTGATATCCCTACGTAAATGCTATCCTGTCAGAGCTTAGATTTGTTGTTGTTAAGGAGTATATTTGATGGATTTTCTGTTTTCATTTGAATGAAGAATAACGAAGCAACATTTTCCAGTCGCAGATTTCTTTTTATATCCTCATATTCACCTATTTGGTAGAGATTTAAGACGAGTTTACTGCTTAGGAATTAAAGTTAAATCGTGCACTTATGAATAGGCGGATGCATTATATTGTCATCAGATGTACATGAGCAGTTTTGTAAAACGAATAGGTCTAGAACTATGATAGTACTTATCATAGATGTGTGTGACTGCCTCAAAAAAGGATACAGTACCAGTTAAACATTTTATGTTGTAAAACATCAAACTTGAACGAGATCATGCAAGCGCGCTTCCTCTATAATATTTTGTCGAGTGATGCGGCTCTTGCATGAACGTTCGTGAAGCGAGCAGAATCGGGAGGTAAGACCAAGCCGCTGCTGTAGGCGCTGCTTGCTTGTGATGGAACGTACGTGCGCTATAGTTATATGTTTATCGGCAATTGCAAGAGAATGAAAGCGACGTTGCCAGCTAAGAAAAACAACTAACAGAGACTTGCTCCTGACTACCGGTGTCAGAATTGGTAGATGAAGGATGTTCAGGGCCAAGGAAGGCGAAAGACATGGGAAAAAGGAAGAAGAAACCATCGGGAGATCGCTGTAGTGTATGGTAATGAACTGTGCATGGGTAGACAGCTACTGTTCACTCCGTGCCTGCATGGGCCGATTTCAACACCAAAACAAAAATTACATGGTGAAAATATCGACTAATAGCACATCGTTGGCATGTATATGTCATAATTTTTAAAAGGGGAATTGATATTAATACTATGAAGTACTAGGGGAAGGTAAAGAATTGTACATAGAATTATGATTTATTAGACTTTTCAGCCTTTGAAACAAAAATATGCAGAAAATCGTATCACTCTGCACATGTTTGCTATGGAACATCCGGGTACGTGAATATACTGTCTCCCGGACGTGAGGTCATAAATAGTAGACCAGCGCCGTGACTGATTTTCTATGCAAAGAGAGGCGGATATTTTAGACATTTCAATTGAGGATTTCGAGTAGACAGAATTTTTTTGTGATATACTAAGTAATTGAAAAACTTAAAAATAACATATACTTGCCGTAGGTAACAAATTAAGGGACATTTATTTGCTTAGAGTATCAACTTTAACTTAGCTTTCAGTCATCCAAAATTCTTCTTTCCTCTCAAATTAATTATTTTTTTAATAACTTTCATTGCCATTAAAGACAGACAGTTACTGTTCAGCCCCCATATCTTCATCAAATATTCATCTTCAAATTTGCAGATGATTTTCCCTTGCCTTTACAATCCAGAGGATGAACTTTTTCGCCCATAAAGCCATCTTTGTTTTGACTTTCAAAAAGAATAAAACTGGTGGTACCTTTCTCAGAATCTAACTTTCCCGATCTTCAACAATTCTCATCTTTTTTGGAGCTAACATTCTCTTGATCTTCCAATCCAAAGGATCAATTTACTCTTCCCTTTAACTTCGACCTTCGATTTTTATTTTGTTGATTACCATGCAATAAAGATAACAGCATCCTTATATGATTCCTAAGGTCCCATATCTTCATTCAATCTCTTCATTTTGTAGCTAGTGTTCTCTTTGTCTTAAAATCTCCTCGGTCTCTGAGAGCTTTTACTTGACCGCCATAAGCCTTGTCTGGGAAGTATTCCAGCAGCTGCTCTGTCGCAGACAACCATCTGTTAACAAATTGATCAAACAATAACTAACATGTTATGATATGCATGGATCATGCATGGATATAACATTAAAGATAAACTTTAGTACTGGTAATGCGATTGCATTGTTAAGAAAAGGTGTGGAAAGGATCAGAACAGTTGATCATGTAGCATGTAAGTATTGGTGTGCACTGCAAGGTTCTGGAGTCATCAAAATCATAATAAATTTGACCGAGTCTTGGTAAAGTAACACAGAAAGCTATATATGGGACAACACACATGGTGTCGGGGCTAGTACTACCTTGATTTCCTTGTCTTTCTATGCTCATTACTCGGCCAGTATACATTTTCTTCCAAAATTGTTTGGCACATGTCATTTATTTGTAGTCTTGAACATTCAGTGTAAGTTTCGTTTGATTCTGTGAGAATGAATTTTCTTTTTTTTACCACTACTGGAGTTTATCTTTAATGGAATGAAGTAAGAAACCCTCAATAGAGAGGCGTAAAAGCCAGATATATAATAATAATAATAATGGTGGCTTCTTATGTAGCGCACGTGCGCTGCCCTGATTATTACCCTGGCTTTAGCGAGACGGCCATTACGGCACTCGAGCATTTCAAGGAATGAATTTCTGCCAGGTACCCATTGACATCACCTGGGCTGAGTGTGGCAAATTTAGATCAATGTCTTGCCAATGGACATTAGTGCCGTGGCGGGACTTGAACCGTGGACCTATATCTGCCATTTAAGTTAAAGGTAAAGACCAGTATTGGTAACGCCCCAATTTCAAAAAATGAAATGGAAGCTCTCATTACCAATCATGTGAAAGAATATGTTTTGACTAATACATGATAACAAATTTGCCGGGAAACCGCCTAGTAATTCATATATTTGGTAAATTTGTTTCTCTCATGGTCGTGTGAGAGATATAGGGTAGTCCTGTATACATCTTTCTGTGTATAGTGCTTGTAACTTTACAAAGAATGGGCCAAATTTCTTATCATTTTGATGATTCCAGAACCTTGCAGATGCTAGATGCTAGATGATCAACCTTTTCTGATCGATTCCACAACATTTCTTTCACAATGCAATCGCATGACCATTACTGGTCTTTACCTTTAAGAATTGTTTAATTGATCATGCATCTGTGTTGTCACCTTAGACAACACAATGTTGTATTACAAATTCAGAAATAGACCGGTTAACTAACATATTCAATTAACCTGTCATTAATGAATGAACTACATTACTTGGAATCCAGTCTGCATCCAATACCTGTTGCTATGTCAGACAAGACTGGGACAAGCTATCAGGTTGCCAAGAACAACCTTTGTATTCAAATTATGCATACAATTTGAATATGTTGGCAAACCTGTCTTTTCACAAGCTACATAGAAGAGAAATGTCTGTACATGTATGTGCTCAAACATTAAAGGTATACCGTAGACCAGTTCTGGTCATGCGATTGCATTGTGAAAGAAACGTTGTGGAATCGATCAGAAAAGGTTGATCATCTAGCATATAAGTATTGGTGTGTACTGCAAGGTTCTGGAATCAGAAAAATAATAAGAAATTTGGCCCAGTCTTAGTAAAGTTACAAGCACTGTACACAGAAAGATGTATATGGGACTACCCTATATCTATCCAGTCCGGATAGGTATAATAATTTACCAAATATATCAATTAGTAGGCGGTTTCCCGGCAAAATTTGTATGATCACGTATTAGTCAAAACATATTCTTTCACATGATTGGTAAAAAGAGCTTCCATTTAATTTTTTTAGAGGGGGACGTTTCCCAAACTGGTCTTTACCTTTAAGACCGATGCAGAAACAAGGCAGTAAAAGCATATAAAGTTTAGTGAAAATGCATACAAGAGTTGCTTCTACATACCTAAGAAACATCTCTATGTGCTTGACCAGGGGCTTGAGTTTCTTGGGTGGTAGATCCATACGTCCAAGGATTTCTGGTAGCTTTACTGCAAAACACAATAAAAAGAAACAGAGTAGGAAAATACTATACGATTATCTATTGAATCATGTACAATGACATTTTGCCAATACATGGTAATTACAATGGTTTTACACAAATGGTTACAGGGGTTTAGCGATACACAGGATTGAAAGTGGTGCTTATTGACTAGAATGGAGGGAGAGGAGTCAGGGTGGGTTTACAATTTCAATCGAATGCTTTACATGCAAGTTAAAAAAAAAATATATATTTGCTGAACAAGTCAGACCTCTAAAACAGTCAAAAATCATCTGAACAGCAGAACATATTTCAGACAATAGTGGTTGTTCTCTCATCTAAAATGGCTCATCCAGTTTTACATTTCCAGACATGTTGAGCATCTTCAACTTACCAAACAATCTCAAGAGATGCTGTGCACCATAGACTCTGCATGGAGGCTCGGCACCATTATAGTTAGCAATGTCGGGCAGAAGCTTCCAGCAGTTCTTCTCAATACTGAACACCCCATCATCACTCTCCTCTTGCTTGATGCTCAACTCCGCCGTCTGTGGAATCTTCCCCACATCCGCCGTCGACAGGGACCCCCTGCCTCCTCTCAACTTCATGGAGTCCTTGGTGTCTCCGTTGCTCAGGACCTGTGGGGTCTGTGATGCGGGGGTAGAGGCAGAGGCTTCCAAGGACGGGATAGAGTCCATGTTGGTGATGACAGGAGGAGAGGGAGTGGTGGAGGAGGAGGAGGATGCAAGCCGGGAGGAATGACGGAGGCTTCGAGATGGAGGATGATGGTTAGTGAGTTCTTTGGTGGTGGTGGTGGTAGTGGTATCGGTCTCATCTCGTTTGTTATGAGCTGAGGTTGCGGTGGTAGCGGTGGTTGAGGATGATAGCATCTTGGTGTCAGCACTTCTGCGTCTTTGGCCATCTGAAGATCTAAGTGCCCTCGTCGATGATGATGGGGCTGGTGGCGGAGGTGGTGGTGACTGGCTAAAGCTACTGGTAGATGACCTATACAATCAAAACAAAATAACAAAAGAAACAGTTGTTTGATTTATCAAGTTCTTCACATATCGGTAAACAGGAATTCCGATAAAAAACCTCCTCTTTTGTACAGTATGTTTAATACAAATGGAAAGCATTAGAACAAAATACAAAGACATTCCAGACTTGTTTGAGTTCACCTTCTCAAAAAAATCACACATCTTTTACTCTGGAGAGCTAAGAAATCGATTCCAGGAAAATATCCTAAAGAATATCACTTCCTACTACAAGCACACCCTTCCTACCTCTGCATCCTCCCAACCCTGGAAAAACCTCAAACAACCACCAAATAAAGAACAAGAATATCCTTGAAACTCTCCATGATTTCGCCGAGTATGTAATCAGTTGTCCGCAAGTGGTATCATAGCTAAAATTAAATGATGTAAAAGATTAAATTGCACAATATTCGTGGTGATACCAGTAGATAATAAAGACATGGAATGTCCAAAACATCGTGGAATTGGCTAATTTTTGTTGTTGTTGTCTGGATTACTTGCACATTTCCGACTAGCATTCTTTTGATAGGTTTATAGTTTACCTCCTGGTGATCCTTCTTTCAGGAGCCGGCTCCTGCTTCTCCTTCTTGCCATCGAGTGCAGCCTCTGGCTTGAGGACCGGTGGAGAGTCATCGGGACCAGTGGTCTGAGGTTCTAGGACCGGTGGTAAGACCTCCTTAGTGGACGACGACATGCTCCACCGCCGCGTCGCCCTCACATTGCCATTGGTACACCTGATAGCGAAATCATAGAGAAAGATATTAATGGAAAGCTGAATGAAGTTGTTAGGTCAACAACAAAGCTTTAGACCGGTGGAGAGTCATCGGGACCAGTGGTCTGAGGTTCTAGGACCGGTGGTAGAAGCTCCTTAGAGGACGACGACATGCTCCATCGCCGTGTCGCCCTCACATTGCCATTGGTACACCTGATAGCAAAATCATAGAGAAAATATAATGGAAATAATAATTGGATTTATATAGCCCCTTTTCCAAAGGATACAAGGCGCTATCTCTTAGACTATCAACAATTAAAGAGGAGTTGTACAGGTATATCATCATTGTACAGTTGTTTTTTAAAGAAATCTAGTGAAGTACCGTTTCTTAAAGACCGTCACCACTACTGGGCCAGAAGGGATTAGACCACACAGAGAGCCATCGAGGTCACTGTGACAGGTGGCTATCTCATTAACTCAGCTCTCATTTAACATAAGAAAACAAGGATCATGGGGGACCAACAGGCACCGATTGGGGAAGTTTTCTATATAGAGGGAGCAAGTAGCTACAAGTATGGCAGTGTGCCTTTAAGAAACGCCCTATCCTATGAAAATACAACCTATGAAAATACAAAGCTAAATGAAGTTGTTAGGTCAACAACTTTCAATATTCAAAGCTTTAGGTTTTGAGTTTTCAGAAAGTCGTTACTACCGTGACAGACACCAAAGTTGCATGTAATTGCTATCATCTTAATCTATGACTTATAAGCTGTCCGTTGATGTATTAAATCATCTTTTTCATTCTTCACTTCCAACAGGGTCTTTAAATATAGGTTTGCAAGCTGTTTCAGAGAAAATACAGCCAAGAGGCGGTGAATCTCAAATGTACCGTATACTGTGTGAAATGTAGCCTAAGACAGCCGTGTAATTTGCAGAAAGAGATTGTCTGCCCAGAGCCTAAGACAGCCATGTGATTTGCAGAAAGATATTGTCTGCCCAGAGCCAGAAGGACGCCAACTAAATGCCCCTCTGGTTCTCAACAAACAATAACTTGTAAGTGAGATTCCTTTACAATCAGAAGAATCCTTTTTCAAAACTGAATTCCTTTGTCTCAGATCCTGAAACAAAATCCTGGATTTAGCTCATGCAGCAATGATAATTATAAACCTTTAGGTCAGTCAGGAACTCCATGAATTTTACAAGCCGATCGCCTGTCTGATTATCAAGATATTTATGATTGGAAATCAAAACCAAATTTGCGTTTGCCAAACGGTTTTCATAACACTACAGTCTAATGGGGAAAATGAGTATGGAACAACCGGTCACTCAAAGATTTTTTACTTTTTTGAAGCACTTCTTGATCATTTTGAAGCGCGATTTTTTTTAGGGCTTCAATATTACACCATATCACAGACACTGGTAGCACGTAGGGCTGTGTAACTCATATTTAACATTGTTAAACGATGCCTTTAAACTAAATTGTGTATCAAATTTCATTTGCATATATAATTCATAAACAAATGGTGACGTAGCACTATACTAAGCACTCAGTACCTCATATCTAGATCAAAAGCTGCTAAAACGTCTAAGTGGAACAAAAAAATTGAAACTTACGGTTTTATCTTTGTAGGATCGTCCTTCACCCCATTGGTCTTGACAGTGCGCTGTGTGTAGCGACCGTTGTACTGAGCACGCTCGCAGTCATAGAGGAGATTGGTCGGCAAGAGAAAGTCAAAGAGGATGCGGATACCATCCATCACTTCTCTGCAAAGGTCAACACTGGATAGGAAGATAACGGTTAGATGTGATGACAATCGATTGGCGAATGCTTATGAGCTTATTCTTAGTGTTTGATCAGGTCCTACAATATTCCCTCATATTAATTCATAATTTTTCTTAAACCTGAGATTTTCATGTATTAACAAGAATAAAACCTTTTTCTGTGACTTCATCCTTTTCATTTCATAGATACTCCGGTGCAAACTAGCTTAGTGGTATTGGGAAAAGGTGATTTTTTTTCTTTTCTTTCAAAATTGGTAAACAAAGGTGCACTTTAGAGGAGTTATTCCTACCATAAAAAAAAAATTCATTAAGAGAACTTCTCTTCTCTTTGCCCTCTCTGACATTGCAACATCTTTAAACAAAACTAAAAGCTAGAGTAATGGTGAAAAGAATGGGATTTCTAAAGTACTTTTCCCCCAAATACTACTATTGGCCTACCCTTGCCAGGCTTGCATCATACATCACTCAAGCATTCAAAGAATTTCTTTCTACCGGGTACCCATTTACATCACCTGGGTTGAGAGTGGTAAACAAAGTTTAATGCTGTGGACTACTTACTTATACTGCGGTAGAGGAGGAGGTTGTACCGAGTCTCCATTGTTAGCATTGGGTGTGGTTAGGCATACAGGCATTCCAGCGGTACCCTGCTGTCTGAGATGCACCCTCACGTTGTGGGCTTGACAACGATAAGCAAAGTCCTTCACATACGCCTCCATTAGAGACAAAGCCGTGTGGTCCGGTGGTAGCTTAACCAACTACAAAAAGAGAAGAGGTATTTTAAACATACATAAAAGTGGAGTCATGGGGAAATTGACACACTTCGGGTGTTTACCCAATAACAGGTTATATCAATCACCAGGTTAAGCCTTCAGTTTTATGACCAACAAACTTTATGCTCTGTCTTTTCCTCAATTGAATTACGACCTTCTGCAAATGGAAACTGGCGACCCTCACACTTTAAGTTTTGATGATGATTGTTGTTTATAGTTTTGATAAGAAAAAAACCCCATAACTATCGACAACTTTCTGTTCCCATTTCATCCTCTTGGTGGTGGAAATATGTTAATCTGCTAGAAAGTGAAAAAACCACTACATGTATATTCAAAATATTTTACATCAATTGATGGTAACTTTGATGGTGAAAAGATACGACAAGGAGAAATCACTCAAGAGATTGTTATCGTTGGCAATATTAATTAGTTTAACATTTTTGCTTACACAAGTTGTGAAATTTAACTTTTCTTCTCCTTTCGTTTCATGCTGACTGTACTTCCCACAAGCTTCCTGCATCAGAATAGCAGGCAATTGCTTACCACAACAGGAAATTTTGCTTTAAAAAAACACAAATCTGTTACATTTGCACACTCTAATCAAGCCACTGGAACAATCTTGAAATGAATATTGAAATTTCAAAGTAGATGATATTTTTTTACCTGTTTCTTAGATGTGATAAAGTAACAATCATCTTCTAGCTTGGCATGTAAGGCTTCAGGAAATGTGATGGGAACTTCTACCGCTTCATCATCATCGTCATCTTCACTGTCACTCTGTGAATAATGAAAGAAGTAACTTGGTGTGAACATCCTTGTCACCATTGTTACAATTGTCATCACCCTAACATCATCATTTCCACCATCCATCTCTGGTATCCTCATTATCGTCAAAATTATTTATGAATCTGACGACCAAGGTGAAAATACGATTTCGAGCATTTGAAACTGAAAAAGCACATAAAACAGCCATCAGCATCAAGATGATCATCGCATGATCCCATGTGAAAGCAATACTGAACTGATTAACTCTCTGCCTTAAATGCTTACAAATTCAATTTTAAGCACTTATCAGTTATTTGAAACTGAAAAGGCACATAAAACAGCTATCATCATCATCGCATGCTCTCTATCTTAAAGCGACACTGAACTGATGAACTTTCTGCCCTAGCATACTTTTAATTGCACAGCGCCATCTCATGGTCAACTTGCCAACAGTCCGTAACCCAGAGCTGCCAACCTCCAGAACAGAAAATCAGTAATCACAAGGCTCAAAATCAGTAATTTGGGGTATAAATCAGTAATTTCTTATGCGGCGCTATGAATCTAAAAAAACGACACGCCAACACTGCGCGGACGCATGATTATCTGAAATTTTTGGTGATTTTACTCACACAAAGATGTTAAGTATTGAATTTCAGGTCATCACAACACAGTTTATCATGAAAAATGGCTCCTATTCACAGCACTCGCTACGATAAATCATATTTAATTCATTAAAAAAAAAAAAAAAAAAAAAAATATCTTTTTTTTTTTTTTTTTTTAAATCCGTAATTTGAGACAACATTCCGTAATGGTCGTTAATTTCCGTACCAATTACGGGAAATCCGTACTAGTTGGCAGCTCTGGTAACCCAACACCTAATTTCCACTTTGCAGAAAGAGGACCTGATGCGAGAACCAACAGCGCAGCGAGGTTACAGGACCATACTGCTACAGCTGACCCGAGATGGCGCTAGAGGGGATGATTCTAGTACAGTGTGGCTTTAACATGTCTCAGCATCAATCCTACAGACCTGTACATCAATTATTCATCCAGCTCATTTAGAAAACTTTGAGAAATTTAAAAACAAAACTTACTGAACCCACACTGCTGTCCTCTGCTGAACTTGCACTGTTTTCTAGAAAATAGAAACAATATTTTAAAAAGTTACTTTATCTCTGAGTGACTTCGCAAGTCAGCAGAATATGAACTGTTTTCATGCACACTGACCATTTACTGTAATATTGACTGTAAATTTTGTAATTCCCATGAAAAACTGTATTAATGAATGAAACTCAACATTTCCACATAAACAATCAAGAAAACTTCTACAACTGTCTACTTAAAGCCTATCTGCTAATTTGGCCAGGGGAGATTAGACCTCCCTGCAAGGTCACTGACAGGTGTTTATCTCATCAAATAAGCTCTCAATCAACATAAGAAAAAGGGGATCATGGGAGACCGACAGGCACCGATTAGGCATTGTTTTCTATATAGAGGGCGCAAGTAGCTGTAAGTTGTGCAGTGGGGCTTTAAAGAAAAAATTTAAACAAAAGAGACAAGTTTCAAATCTTCTGATACACCCACCTTTGGCCATCTTCTCTCTCTTCTCCCTTGCTTCTTCAAGAATCTCTGACCATGTTCTCTTCCTCCTCTTCTTTCTCCTGCGATAAAAAAAAAATAAATCCTATTTTAAAGCCGTCCTTGATTTACATCCCTAAACAGTGTTCTATCATCTACCGTAAATCTCCGTGTATAAGGCGCACTTTTTTGGCGCCGAAAAAATTTGAAAATCGGGGGTGCGTCTTATACACAGATACAGAAAAAAAAAGATTTTTTTTTTTTTTTTTTTTTTTTTTTTTTTTTCCTTCCCGATTTCGATTTATGGCGCTATGCCTGGCAATGTCTCCCAGCTCAGTAATCAGTGTGTTGACTCACCACTCGGAAACTACAACAACACTCAAATTTGTCTGTCATCTTGGTTTGAAAGTAATCTTTCTAATAGATCTCAAAATGTAGTTTTTAATAATTCCTCAATTTTTTTTTCTATAACAAATGGTGTACCACAAGGTTCTATCCTAGGTACTCTATTGTCAGAAATTTAGAGGATTCTATTCATATCATGCATGACTATTGATGTTTGGCATAGAACACAGTGCTTCTGCTAGCTGATGTGATGAGGCTGGTGTGGGACACTTGGTATCATGAAGCCTTAAGAGTCTGGACCTGTTTTTAATTTACATTAATGATCTTACACACATTCTTCTACAACGACATTGTTACTTTTATTTGGTGGGTTTTCGGCAACAAAACAATAACAACAACAAAACAACAAAAAACGATTTTTTTTTTTTTTTTTTTTTTTTTTTTTTTTGCCCCCAAAATAGGGGTGCGCCTTATACACAGGTGCGCCTTATACACGGAGATTTACGGTACTTCATTGATGGATGCATGTCCAGGCTTCCTACACACAATTACTTTCATTCAGTCAAAAAATACATTTCAAACTAATTGCTGCCTTAATTAAAGCACAAAATCCACCTTTCAAGAGTCAGAAATGACAGTCTCACTGAATGATTGAAATTTCGCAATGACATGAAATATGACACCCTACAAAATAAACTCATTGTAGTGAATAGGACGGCCATGTGAATCATTATCAAACAATCAGTTGATAGAGCTGATCTACATTGTAAGTTATGCTACTATCTTTACTCTTTAGTATCAATTTCACGCAACCCATCTCTCTTCTTATACCTCCATGTTCATATCCAATATATATGTAAAGATAATGATTATTTAAAAGACAATGCAGAGTGTGGAAATATTGCCTGCAATTCTGATTTTCTTAAATGCTTGGTATGACACCCTTGTTCTATCATGAATTATATGTTTACAAACAGAAAATTGATTTGTTACATGACATTGTTAATTGTATGTTTATAAACAGAATATTGATGTACATCAATGAAGTTTAATAAATACAATACAATACATGTCTCAAATCCCAATACGAGCTAGACGTTACTCACATCTTTTCTTCAGCTTCTTTCTGTAGCTTCTCCTGAAGCTCCAAGCTTTCATCTGTGTATTTGAGGATGAAGTGTTCAGGAGCCCATCTGTCCCAACTGCCAACATCAAAACGAAAGAAAGAAATAATAATGAAAGACAATAAACACACTTTTACAGTTACCTACAAGTAGGCCTCCAAAACAACCACCGTACCCTGTAGGTATTGGAGATACAGTGTACATGTGATTATGTGAATGTATGTGAAAATAGTCACAACAATGAAACAGACACCAGACTGATAACAGAGTACAGAGTCCAGACTGGACAAAGCCACCTGGCTTGCACCCTGATTTGCTCAGAATGTATTCACATGTAGACTCAGTTTGGATTCTTTGGAATCGGTTTGAGAGTGTGACTGAGGCCGACACCAGGCTGATAACAGACCGTACAAAACGATTCATTGCCCCTACTTTGCTGAGAAATGATTTAAAGTCAGGTAGGAATTGGTTTTACCTGGTCGAATTAGGTTATAGCCCAGTGACCAAGTCACATAGACGAGGCGTACACCACACCCTTAAAAACTTACAGTATCCCAAAATGATCAATTTTGAATAGGTTTGGGGTGAAGGAGGTGAACTCCATTCACAACAACGGGATTGACAAAAGGTCACCAAAAGACACAAAAATAGCAATTCATTACCCAGAAATGATCAGATTTTAGTCGGTTTGGAATCAGTTTGTTGGGGTTATTGAAGTTACGCCACAGTCACACTATGGAGACCCACCAGGCCTGGCAGGCCAACAGCAGACCACAAATAAAATTACATTACATTATCTCATCATGATCAGATTTTGTTCCATTAGGAATTGGTTTTGTCGGAAGTGATTGAGGTTACACCACAGTCAAACTAATGAGACCAACATCAGACCACGAAGGTATAATCTAATAACTACAGAACTGATTGGAGTTGATACTTGATATATCACCAATAGGCCCGTCTTCACTATCTCGAGATTGCCAAATATCCAGCTATTTCAACTATCCCGATCGCAAACTATCCAGCTATTTGCGTCTTCATTAGACCGAAGTAGCAAATTAGCCGGATAGTTGGTCGGGATAATATCCCAAGATATCTCGGTCTAGTTTGCAAAATATCCCACTATTTCCGAACTAGCGGGATAGTTTGCGACCGTCTTCATTAGACCGAAGTACGGAGTCAAATATCCCGATCCCATCATGCACAACGATTTCCGGTTCGCACATGCGATCTATACCGCTCAGCGCGCTAGTACAACCACTGACCTCGAGTAAACACGGAAAACCGCAAACTAGACCGAGATATCTTGGGATATTATCCCGACCAACTATCCAGCTAATTTGCTACTTCGGTCTAATGAAGACGCAAATTAGCTGGATAGTTTACGATCGGGATAGTTCAAATAGCTGGATATTTGGCAATCTCGAGATAGTGCAGACACGCCTATTGTCTCACATTCCAAGGCATATTATGTCTCTTGCATCCTACAGGTACAGGTACTTCAACCAAGTCCCTGCTTTAACATTATGAGCTGACTTCTTAACTTCTTATTAACATACATGTACCTTTGATATCTCTCAATGAATGTGACAGAAATGCAGAAGAGAGACTGAATCATTCTACATTAATGTTGCTAACTTCAATCATAAACAATGATAAGTACAATATAAAATACATTGCTGTCGCCTCCTACTGTACATGTAATCTGCATGATTTCCTGGTCTTATTTTACATGTGTGTAGGCTTATAAAATACCAACAGGCATGTATGCAGGCAAGTACCCATACATATCGGCCTACTACAAAGTTATAAAGTACTGCTACATGTATGTAAACATAAGATGCATCTTAACTAATTCCATTACAAATTAAATAATTAAAAATGAAATGACACACAAAATACACCGCTCTATAGTACAATAAATTTCAAAGGCTACATTTTGTATGTAATTCAAACTTGCATTATAAATGAATACAAAAACATAAAATGTTTCCACTACTAGTACTATGCAACTTACCACTGTTCACTATTGCGTCCTTCATGTAAACATACCCATACAGTTCACCATTGCATTCACATTACCAGTAAATTCTTTCGTTTGTATACAAACATGTCCGCAAACCCATTCATGCTATTGTACTGCAGCCAAAACCCGCCAATTGCATAGGGCCAACTTATGACCTTGGTGACCTACCATCCCCACAATAGATAACCAGCTCAGACTGTAGTCTGCAAGCACAGACCCTAATTTGACACTTTATCAAAAAAATCATTGTGCCTTGAGAGAAGTCTAGCCCAGCTACCTACTGGTTGTGTCAATAGTACATGGCCTATGGTAGTCTTATAGTCTTACTGTATAGTCTTTTATGACTGACCAGGGTTTGTGCCTGCAAACTACTCGGACTGTGTGTGATCAATACTAGCTTGATTGGTAGTCTGCAGGCACAGACACTAATGAGATACATACATGTACATGAATGATATCAATTCGTTCATTGATTTCATTAATTGTTTCATTGTCCATATATGGTGATTTGCAGTATTTCGGGAGTAGGTCTATATTCAGAGATGCCAACCTCTTGACATAAAAAAACAGACTGAGTATCCTAAGAAATCAGATTTTGGAGAGAAAAATCAGATTTTCGCGAAAACTCGACACTACCAATAGCCTGTTGGCCTCGGGCCAGTAAAATTTCAGAAAACTGTTTTACTGGTCAGTACGGTCAAGAAAATGTTTGCTCTTTCAATAAATTTAAAGAGAAAATTGTAAAGCATTAAGCAAATTGTTGAGGTTGCGCTGGTTTACTTGGTTTACTTTTCTTTTCTTTTTTTGCAATGAAAAATCATATTTTTAAGAGGATTATCGTATTTCACTCTTATTATCGTACTAAATACGATTTAATCCTACAGGTTGGCATCTTACTGTAAATTATACATACAGTACATAATTATGTAATAATAATAATAACAATAAAAACAGCTGAGTGACCCAGATGAATACAAGCCCGACTATTGTTGAATACATTGTCAAAGTTGTGTTAGCAAAAATCCAATTTGACACCTACATGTACACATGTAGCGCAAACCTACAAGATTCCATAAAGCCATGAGCTGAGCCTATCACTGTCTGGCCGGAGCCATCTCTTTCCAAATTTATTGAATTTTCTCTAAAAAAAAATATATATATAGGGTCTAAAAAGAAAATAAGCGGAAGGAAAGGGGATGGAAAGAGAAGGAATCCTAAAAATAGTCATTTATGACATGAAATTGTACATATAATGTAAATAATTCATAAAATAGTGTATGGCAAAAATAGTCAACTGTGACTGATTGCCAAACAAAATCATATCAAGAAGAAAGAAGAAGAGCAGCTACAGACTACAGTACAGGGCTTTATGGAGTGCAGAAGACAGTGTAGTGTATACATTACATACCGTAAATCTCCATGTATAAGGCGCACTTTTTTTCCGTCGGGAAAAATCAAAAGTCGAGGGTGCGCCGTATACACAGGTACAGGATATTTTGAGTTCTCAAAATGCAACTTTTTAATGGTTTCCGAAAATCTCTGTGTCTCAACATGAATTACATAATGCAAATAAAGAATAGGATCTACTATTTGAAGTTAAACTACGTTCCTAATTTGAAGGGAAGAGAGTTTTTTGTTTTTTTGTTTTTTTCAGTCTCGATAAATTATGCCCCTTCACAAAGCACTTTGCCGGCCGAAGCTCTCCCGTGTCTCCAGCTCACTCACCTGTATCATGCAGCTCACTCACACTGGGCTATCGAATCACCACTCGAAAACTTTAACTAGCCTGTCTAAATTTCGGTTTGGACTCGGGAGGACTAGCTGTCATCTTTAGTTTTAAAAACAACATTGTTACTATTCTTTTTTACTTTGACTTTTTGACTGTAAAGTCGTAATAAATAAAAAGTCCTTCCCAATTCCCTGCATCATGGCTTTGGTTTCCGAACGAAACCGCATGCTGAAATAAGAGCCGATTCAGTTTTTTTTTTTTTTTTAAATCTCAAAAATAGGGGTGCGCCTTATACACAGAGATTTACGGGACTTCATGTACTTCATGACTGATAATGGTTTGTGCCTACAAACTATTTGATTTACAACAGTGTACCCTCCATTATATTTCTCACTGGACTCCCCCCCCCCCCCTCTCTCTCTTTCTCTCTCTCTCTCTCTCTCATAGCTCTCTTTTTCTCAAACTGTGAGCTCTCATTTGCTTATGTGCTCCCTATCCCCCTTCATCTCTCTCTCTCTCTCTCTCTCTCTTGCAAATTACTTTCTCTCGCTCTCTCTTCCCTTTTCACTCTTATCCTGCTCAATATTATTTCTACCTTTCTTTTTGAAAGTTTGGATTTCCCTTTCAAAGGAAATTCAAGACTGTGCAGCTGAGCTAAAGCCTTACCTGTGATTCCAGCCATTGAAGTGGACTAGGTACTCTGGCACTCTCTTGCCAGCACTGTCTCTTGTCCAATCAACTTTCAGTATCTGGTAATTAATGTAAAAGAGAGTCAAAAGCATGGGTTATTTACCCAATAACAGATGTAATCTACATGTATCACTGGGAGTAGCCTTCACTTTTATTACCGTACCCACAGGTCTTATGTAAATCACTGCTCTCTCCTCCAATTAATTAAATCAAATTAAATTTATTTAGCATTAACAAAAATACAAATCATGAAATACAGTAGGGTAGCGCGCCCGTTATTCGGTCACTTAAGGGGAAATCACAAATATTTTGAATTCTTACCTCCTTTATTTGGCAATCTACCCATCAAAAGAAGAGAAAATTAGTCCTCTAACAGGATTTTAAAGTCACATAAAATATAGAATGATGATAAGCAAAATATTTCCGAAAGAAGAAGGAGCAATTTTCTGCCCAGAATTTGTTCACGCCATTTGTGCATGGTATCTCCGTTGACAAGGAGCGAAGCGTATTTGCGCACAATTTTCACACAATTGCGCGACGAAGCACTGAATGTCAATGCGTTAACCAAATACTGGGAGAGCGCTACCTCATGGCAAGGGTATCGTATAAATACCTCTTGCACATCGGCAAGTGCGTCATTTGCAAATTCGCTGTGATGGAGCGAACACGGAAGAGCTCCTCTTCACACACATACTAAATTTATTGCGACAGAACACGTAGTTGTTTCGCGATAGACTTCTACATATGGCTATGCATGTTAGCGCATGTGCTAACAGAACCCGGAAGTGCAGAAAGTTGTGCGACACGCCGACACTGACCTATTTCGAGTTAAGTTGGAGATCTTTCCGGGGTCCTACAGTGTATGACTGATTTAATTTTGAGAGTTAAGAAAAGTTGTTCAGCTGCCTGATTTGTGCAAGTTTCGTGGCTCATAAATTATTTTTTTAATTGTTACAGCTGTTGAAACGGCTGTCTGACCGCATACTGTGAATTGACCGAATACCATACCGGGCGCGCTACCCTAGTCTATAATACAGTATAGAAATATTAATAGACCAGGGGCCTGTTCCTACAAACTGTCTTAAGTCTAACTTCTTGACTATCACATTGAAACGTGTGTTATAACTTATAGAATTAACACATGTTTCAATGGGATAGTCAAGACATTAGACTTATGACGGTTTCTAGGAACGGGCCCCAGGCCCTCAAGTCTAATGACGATCCGAGACATTACAGTAGATAACTTCACACAGGCGCGCGCCCGCTTGCAACCCACCATCGGTATGTACTTGTATTGTGCAGCGGTTTGCCGTGAAACCTGTGAAAAATAATATCATTATTAGGGTGTCTGAACGATTTTTCAATTTTCAATTTGGGATCGTTTTTCACCATTTTTGTTTGATATTTGAATAAAAAATGTTATCAGAATAATACATTTCAAATTTCAAGTCTCACCGATGTTTCTATCAAAAGTTACAGCCCCTCCAAAACGCTGGTATATTCATATCATTTTGGTCAAAATCGACGAAAAAGACGTCCACGCAGAGTGATGTTGTTTTGCTAAATTCAGACAAACAGCTGTATCGCGCGATATGCAAGCGTATGCATATAGTACGCATGTTGCCAAGCCAATGCGCGACTTGCAGCTTGAGCCACGCTGTCTCCGCGATATGTGCCATTGACTAGTATGGGTGGCGGTTCGCGCCGTAGAACCCGGAAGTGAATACACGTTGTAGTCAATGGCAATATCGCTGAGACAACGCACATTGTCTCCGCGATATTGCCATTGACTATAACGTGTATACACTTCCAGGTTTATCGCGCGAATTGCCAACCATACATGTAATTTCATTCACTATAATGTGTAATTGAATTTGAGGTTTCGTTCGTACGCGGAGATGTTACGCGATGTACCCATGGTTTGGACTGAGCGGAGCGCACGCCCCCTAATTAGCTGATCCACCAAATAGCGAGAAGGGTATTTTTAAACTGTTATCAGTTGTGATCCCTGGGGGCGAGGGAAAATATAAGTAGGGTGTCTGAACGATTTTTCAATTTTCAATTTGGGATCGTTTTTCACCATTTTTGTTTGATATTTGAATAAAAAGTGTAATCAGAATAATACATTTCAAATTTGAAGCTTCACCGATGTTTCTATCAAAAGATACAGCCCCTCCAAAACGCTGGTATATTCATATCATTTTGGTCAAAATCGACGAAAAAGACGTCCACGCAGAGTGATGTTGTGTTGCTAAATTTAGCCAAACAGCTGTATCGCGCGATATGCAAGCGTATGCATATCGTGCGCATGTTACGCGATGTAACCATGGTTTGAACTGAGCGGAGCGCACGCCCCCTAATTAGCTGATCCATCAAATAGCGGGAAGGGTATTTTTAAACTGTTATCAGTTGTGATCCCTGGGGGCTAGCGAAAATATGAGCGCATAGAATTGTTCCTTAGGACTGGGACTACTTATCGATCGGTGCGTCATATCTCAAAAGTGACAAACCTCGGAGTTAGCCAGGACACAATGTTTGAATCGCTGTTTTGACCAAGATATTTTTAGAATTTCGAGGCAACGCCCTTTGGAAATATTGGAATTCACCTGCTCTTTCAAATGACACCTCATTTATTGAGTATCACCTTCAGGATCACAACAGATAAAGGTTTGAAGTTCGAATTGAAAAAAAAAACTTGACTTTTTTTGCATGGTCGCGTAATGCACGTAGACCGCATAGGGATGCGTGCAATCTCTATGGGAAGAATTTTAGCACACAACATCGGGTGCGCGATCAGACACCCTAATATAAGCACATAGAATTGTTCCTTAGGACTGGGACTAAGTTATCGATCGGGGCGTCATATCTCAAAAGTGACAAACCTCAGAGTTAGCCAGGACACAATGTTTAAATTGCTGTTTTGACCAAGATATTTTGGCGCTTATGTAGATGCGTATCCGTTTATATCAAATTTTTTTTAGCAGGTTAATATCCATTCTTAGCAAATGAATTTTAGCCCAATTTTTTACTAATCTTAATCATAATCATATATTGCATTTTCCACCTGAATTTGGATCACACCCGACATCGGGAAACCTCCGTTTAGGGCTTCGATGTCGACGTCGTCGCTCAGTACAGTCTTTACGCGTTTACGCTGTAGTCGTGCACCTCAAACTGAAGCTATCAGTCCAAAATTATGCAGACTTTTCGTATGATTTATGGTATCGTTCATGCGCGTAACAAAGAGCTAAAAATCTTCGTTCGTTCACACGCAGTGATATAACTTATATGCCAAATATTATCATTATTGTTTTGTTTTTATTGTTGTTGATGAGTCAGGCAAAACATGCTTATTCAGAAGCCTTACCCCCCCCTCCCCCCCCCCCGCAAGAGAGAGAGAGAGACAAAGAGCGAGAGAGAAGAAATTGAGAGAGGAGAGAAAGGGATAAAAAGAAGAGAAAGAAGAAAAGAAAAGGGGTAAAGAATTAGGAGGTCGGGGGGCGAGAGGGCCTTGCCCCCCCCCCCTCCTCCCCCCTCCCCCCCCCCCCTCCGCAAAGACGGAGGAAAAGAAGGGAAATGGAAAGAGGAGAGAACGGGAAAGAAAGAAGAAAAGAAAAGGGGGAAGAAGATCAGGGGGCGAAAGGGCCTTGCCCCCCCCCCTTCCCGCAAAAGAGAAAGAAAGAGAGAGAGAAGGAAAAGAAGAGAAATGGAAAGAGGAGAGAACGGGAAAGAAAGAAGAGAACGAGAAGAAGAAAAAAGGGGGCAAGAAGGAGGTCCTTGCGGCGAGAGGGCCTTCCCCCTCCCGCCCCCCCCCCCTCCCGCAAGAAGAGAGAGAGTAGAAAAAGAAGAGAAATGGAAAGAGGAGATAACGGGGATGGAAGAAGAGGAAGAAGAAAAGAAAAGGAGGAAAGAATTAAAAGATCGGGGATGAAAGGAGAGGAAGAAGAAAAGAAAAGGAGGAAAGAATTAAGAGATCGGGGGGCGAGAGGGCCTTGCCCCTCCCCCCTCCTCCGCTAAGAGAGAGAGAAAGAAAGAGAGAGAGAAGGAAAAGAAGAGAAATGGAAAGAGGAGATAACGGGGATGGAAGAAGAGGAAGAAGAAAGAAAAGGAGGAAAGAATTAAGAGATCGGGGATGAAAGGAGAGGAAGAAGAAAAGAAAAGGAGGAAAGAATTGAGAGATCGGGGGGCGAGAGGGCCTTGCCCCTCCCCCCTCCTCCGCTAAGAGAGAGAGAAAGAAAGAGAGAGAGAAGGAAAAGAAGAGAAATGGAAGAGGAGAGAACGGGAAAAAAAAGAAGAGAACAAGAAGAAGAAAAAGGGGGCAAGAAGGAGGTCCTTGGGGCGAGAGGGCCTTCCCCCTCCCGCCTCCCCCCCCCCCCTCCCGCAAGAAGACAGAGAGTAGGAAAAGAAGAGAAATGGAAAGAGGAGATAACGGGGATGGAAGAAGAGGAAGAAGAAAAGAAAAGGAGGAAAGAATTAGGTCCTTGGGGCGAGAGGGCCTTGCCCCTCCAGCTCCCCCCCCCCCCCGCAAAAATAGAGAAAGAGAGAAGGAAAAGAAGAGAAATGGAAAGAGGAGATAACGGGGATGGAAGAAGAGGAAGAAGAAAAGAAAAGGAGGAAAGAATTAAGAGATCGGGGATGAAAGGAGAGGAAGAAGAAAAGAAAAGGAGGAAAGAATTAAGAGATCGGGGGGCGAGAGGGCCTTGCCCCTCCCCCCTCCTCCGCTAAGAGAGAGAGAAAGAAAGAGAGAGAGAAGGAAAAGAAGAGAAATGGAAAGAGGAGATAACGGGGATGGAAGAAGAGGAAGAAGAAAAGAAAAGGAGGAAAGAATTAAGAGATCGGGGGCCGAGCGGGCTTTGCCCCCCTCCTCGTAAAAAGGGAAAGAGAGAGAAGGGAAATAAGGGAAACTGAAAGAGGAGAGAACGGGAAAGAAAGAAGAAAAATAGGAGATTGGGGAAGCCGAGCGGGCTTTGCCCCCCCCCCCCCCTCGTAAAAAGAAAAAGAGAGAGAAGGAAAAGAAGAGAAATGGAAAGAGGAGAGAACGGGAAAGAAAGAAGAGAACGAGAAGTAGAAAAAAGGGGGCAAGAAGGAGGTCCTTGGGGCGAGAGGGCCTTCCCCCTCCCGCCTCCCCCCCCCCCCCCTCCCGCAAGAAGAGAGAGAGTAGGAAAAGAAGAGAAATGGAAAGAGGAGATAACGGGGATGGAAGAAGAGGAAGAAGAAAAGAAAAGGAGGAAAGAATTAAGAGATCGGGGGGCGAGAGGGCCTTGCCCCTCCCCCCTCCCCCCCCCCCCTCCCGCAAGAAGAGAGAGAGTAGGAAAAGAAGAGAAATGGAAAGAGGAGATAACGGGGATGAAAGAAAAGGAAGAAGAAAAGAAAAGGAGGAAAGAATTAAGAGATCGGGGGCCGAGCGGGCTTTGCCCCCCCCCCCCCTCCTCGTAAAAAGGGAAAGAGAGAGAAGGGAAATAAGGGAAACTGAAAGAGGAGAGAACGGGAAAGAAAGAAGAAAAATAGGAGATTGGGGAAGCCGAGCGGGCTTTGCCCCCCCCCCCCCCCCCTCGTAAAAAGAAAAAGAGAGAAAAGGGAAAGAAGGGAAACTAAAAGAGGAGAGAACGGGAAAAAAAGAAGAGAAAGAAGAAAGGTAGGTGAGATCAGTTGCAATTTTTCCCGCCAACAAGGTGCAGATTGGAGGCTGGCAGCCCACTGGCGTACTAATAGGGGGGCTTGGGAGTGAGGGGAGGGGGGGGGGGCAGTTGCCCCTAAATTTACCATGAGGCATGAAATGTGCTTATTTAGAGGCCTACATTTCAGGGTTCCGGGAGCAATAGAAAGAGAGAAAGAAAGAAAGAAACGTGACCTACCAGCGTCACAAAATAATGAGGTATCAAAATATGCTCATCTGACTGTAATTAAATGCCCACCCCCCCCCCCCCCTAACTTCCGGGGTTTGCCTCTAGACCCCACGCCAATTTACTACGCTCTATCTGCTCGTAAATACTTTATCCCCCCCTAAAAAAACGTTCACCGGGCGGGGCCTACATGTAACACGTAAGAGTGGTGGGTGGTGATTTTTTATTTTTCTGCCCCCCCCCCCAAACAAAAACAAAAAACAATAAAAGATTTTCTACGCCACTGGTAATATCAACGAATACAGATTTGCTCTCGCATTCGAAAACGCCGCCTCTGGTGGTCTTTGTTTTATTATTATGTGTATTATGAACACATGTATTATTATTGTTATTATTATTATATTGTGCATTTTCTCGACTATAATAAGGATATAATTTCTTTCTTGCCTTCGTTTATTCTTTTTCTGACTATCTTTCTTTCTTTCTCTCCTTCCTTCCTCCCTTCCTCTCTTGCCTTTTTTGTGGGTTATTCTCCTGAAACAAAGACGAGGTGGAGGAGAAAATCAACTACAAAAATATGAATTATGAAATCTGAAATCACCAGAAAATGATGAAAATGATGAGGATGTCTAGACAATGACAACACTGACGACGATGATGATGATGATGATAATGGTGTTGATGATTCTAAAGAAGAAGAAGAATATTAAATAATAATATGATGATAATGACGAATAATAATAATGAAAAGCTGTCAATAATGAATAAAAAGAAGAAAGAAAAAAAAGATGAAGAAGATGGTGGTGGTGATGGTGATGATGATGACAGACGCGGATCCAGGATTTATTGGGGGGGGGGCAAAATTTGAAATATTGGTACGTTAAATGGTGACGTGTGCTGTATCTGGCGCTTGGTCTCGTTTAAGGAGGGGGTGTTGCGAGAGGGGGCAAAAGCATATCCCACGCCTGTCATATCGAAAAATAAAACCCACATCTGGTTCAGAACGTGGGAAGGGGACGGCTTTCACCAGGCTTTCACTCCCATCGGAGGAACATTCAGAGATTTATAAGTCCATACTGAGCATTATAATGGCTATAACAAAATTAAAAAATCGGAAGAAAATGTATATTTACACCCATGGAGTCGAGGGGCTCCGTATACATGTTTTGTTTGGTAATGAATTAGGTTACTTTATGTTGGTTTCATCATGGTCATGTACGCTAACTACCCACTCGCGTAGCTAGGTCTTTATTCTAGGGGTTAGGGGGACTTGTAATGAGCAATCACTTACAGAGCGAAGCGCGCTCCCTAGGGGTTGGGTCCAGGGACCCCTCCTTGTCTGAATTTTCAAAAAAATGTTTCTTTGTCTGCTCCTTTTTCTTCCTAATTTTTGTCTGTTCTCTCTCTCTCTCTCTCTCTCTCTTTCTCTTTCTCTCTTTGGCCGGCGTTTTTGTTTTGGAGGGGGCGACCCTGGCTACGCGCCTGTAACTGCCTCGAAACCCGCCCTAAACGCTGAGTTGTGTGGATCCTTCCAAGTATACGTCGGCTCTTGCAGGAGCCGTAAGGGTTCAATATTCATCGGCGATCATATCAAATAGTCGTGTATCTCATATGGCGAGATACTGGAAATCAATAACAATTTTCAATACAATTAATAACTATTTCAATAGAATCAGACTTAATATTTTATGTGTGAAAACAAGTCATTGTTCGATGTCGTAACGTGATAATAAAAATGTCGGGCTCGGTATTAAGTTTTAAAAGTCGACTTTATTGACGTGTACTATGATAACTAACTATAATATGTTTTATACTAGTTGTGTTTTATACCCTTCAGAACCAGAGTGAAATATGCTCATCTGACTGTAATTAAACACCTGAAACCCCTGAGCTTACGGGAGCTCCACCGAGGAGCTCACCAGGGGCGGCCGATCGACCTCCAAAGTGGGGGGGGGGGGGGCACCAAGAAAAAAAAGGGCACTTTCTGGAGAAAAAAAAGGGGCACCGACAAAGTGAAATCTCAAAGCGAAAATATACAATTTTGTATACATTAGTATATACCCCTACATTGTTATTACAATAATCAGGGATGATTTCAATATTTGTTTGACTGTATACACCGTACAAGATATTGTTTAAGCATCATGCTTCGCAGTTGGGTTTGATTTGATTGTCTAAAAAATTGCATGCGAGCGAGGAAAAATGTTAAGATGTGTGATAAAAAACCCAATCCTAATCTCATAACGGAAGACTGAAAAGACCTTTGCCAAGTAACATAAGTATATCATCTATAGATGCGTAGCGGGCGTAGCGAGCAAGCTTTGGGGGAAATTGCTCGTATAGTCTCTTGAAATTATCTAGGGCGCGTTTAATGATGAGAGGAAAAGGGACACTTATAAGGAAAGAAAAGGAGCATGTGCCAAAGTACAATGAGTAATTATCATAAGTGAAAATGGGGCACTTCTTACACCCTCAAAAAGAGGCACTCACCAGGGGTGAAAAAAGTCAGTCATGACAATAGGAAATGTGCATTTGTAGACGGAAAAGGGGCCCCCATCAGATTTTGATAGTGGCATTTCTAAGATATTATTATATATTGTTAAGAGGAAAATTATCAGAGGTGAAAAGAGGCACTTATCGTACCTGAAAAGGGGTAATGTCCAGATATGAAAAGGGGCACTGATGTGAATGAAAAAGGGGCACTTGTAATAAAGGAAAAGGTGCATTAGTTATGAAATAAAATGGGCACCGATCCGATTTTAAAGAGGCACTTATCTAAGGTGAAAAGGAGTAACTTCTCGTACCTGAAATGGTTCATTTACCAGAGAAGGGGCAGTTATTAGTAGGGGTAGGGTGTCTTTTAATGGGGCACTTATCATTAGGAAAAGGGGCACTTATTAAAAAGGAAAAAGGGCACATGTGAAAATATGAGGTGCGCTTATCCTAGTTGAAATACGTGTAGTTATTAAAATGGGAAGGGGCACTTCTTACAAAGGAAAAAGGGGCATTTGTCCAAGGAAAAGAGGCACGTATCTCTCAAATTTAAATAGGACAATTATCTAAGGTAAAGGGAGCATTTATCAAAAGTGAAAAGAGGCACTTCTCGTACCTAACTAGAGGCACTTACTAGAGAGTAAAAAGGGCACTTATGAGAATGGAACATGGACCCCTATTGCAAAGGTTAATGGGAACTTGTCGAAGGAATAGGGGCACGTGTCCAAATAAAAGGGGCACTTATCAGAGTTGAAAAGGGGAAGGGGCACTATTCCTATGTAAAAAGGGGCACTTTTCGGGTGCTTGAAAAAGTGGGAGCACTGTGCCCCCCTGCCCCCCCCCCCGAGAGGACCACCTCTGGACCCCACCAAGGGCCCTAAGGCCCCTGGATCCTAATCTGATCTGACCGTAATTGAATGCCTAAAACCCCTAAGCTTCCGAGGGCTCCATCCTTTGACCACCCCCCCCCCCCCCCCCCCCCGCCGGGTCTCTGGACCTACGCAAATTTACGCTCCACTCGCTTCGCTCGCTACGCTCTATCTGATCGTTAATATTCCACTTTAAAAACAGTTCCTCGGGGCCTGCATGTACTATGTTAGAGTGGTGGTGGTGCATAGTTTTCTTCTGCCCCCCCCCCCCCCATCCAAAATCCCAAACTGCTTCCGGCGCCTGCTAGTGCCTTGCCGTGCGTGCCCCATCTGTGATCAAGTTTAGAAAGGATGTAGTTGACATGATTAAAAACAACATATCTTTATTACTGTATAAAAGATTGAACAAAAATAAAAGAGTATACGACAAGGCGTTTAACAAAAAAAGAGCACCTGAAATTGCATCATGTACATCATAAGTTCACAACGCTTTCTTTCATACAAATACACAAAAAAGTGCAAAAAGCTTGAAGGCATACTATTTTTCAAGATGTAATAAAAACAATATTAATAATGGCGTATTATGATACACTTACATGCTAATGCAAGATAATTTTTGCGTTCTTTCTGCCTGCAAAAAAAATAAATAATATCCATGCTAAAGTTTATTGGAAAAACATGAATATTTTGAAGAGATGCTGGAATTTTAATTTCCGTTATCTGTTAAAAAAAAGTGGGAAATATTATTTGTCTAAACATTGTTTTGATTCATTCATGATATTTATTAACAGTGTCATGAACAGGTCATCTAAATATTATGTTCATTCCTTGGTGGTTATTTAGATACACTCAATGTATATATATTATGATATTAGAAATATGCAACAACATTTCCTTATAAAAAGATATATCGCAACTGAACTTTTTCCATTTTCCTCCAGGCCTGTCTTCTCCCTCTTTTCTTCTTTTTTCTTCTTTTTTTCTTCTTCTCACTTCCCTTCCCTTTCCCTTCCTTCTCTCATTTTTTAGTGGCGAGGGGGGGGGGGGGGATACGCAAGGGCCTTTCGACCCCCACTATCCTTGTTTTCCCCCCTTTTCTTTTCTTCTTCTCTTCTTTCTTTCCCTTGCCTTCCTCTTTCCCTTTCCCTTCTTTTCTTTCTCTCTTTCTATCTATTTTTGCGGGGGGGGGGGGAGGCCTCGGCCCCCTGGATCTGCGCCTGGATGATGATGATGACGAAGATGAAGATGAAGAAACAGAAGAAGCATCAGAAGTAGGAAAAGGGGAATAAGAAGATGAAAAATGAGAAACTAAATTAAAATGCTGATAATGATGAGGTTGAAGGTAATGAAAGTCGAGGAAGGAGTTAGAGAGGTACCAGCGATGAGAACTTTGATGGATATCGACCCATTTGTGTTTGGCCTATCCCTGACCTCGTTGAAAATGGGTCAATCATTAATATTTCCCATCAAGAGTCATACTGGGAAGAACAGAGGTTTCAGTTTTAAATAATTGTCGGAAAGATCAAAGTATAAGTAACTTGAATGATATGATACGCATGTCATCCGGAAGTCAGGGATATTCATCAAACATCAACCCAATCATCGATGGATTTCTGTAAACAGACGTCAGTGATTGGTCAAACGAAAAAAGAATATGCTTGACTATTGAATAAAAATAAGTTTCACGTGTAGACATGTGCACTCCTATAGAACAATCAGTGAGAAGATTTTTGTTGTGTGCTTCTATTATAGTCGTCTTTTTAAAAAATATTTTTATAGAGAAATTGCTCCTAATGCTGGTTGACATAATTAATATTTTTTGCTCATGGTTAGCATGCATAAATTCACAAAAAAGTCCTACGCAGTTAATGTGGGGTCTGCTCGCTGTGCAAAAAAAACGCTATTCATAACGCGGAACTTCCCATACCTGTAGGACCGCTGTTCATAAAACGAAAAGGGGTTCACTGTTCATAAAGAAATAAAGACCGTTATTCATAATGACAGCTATTCATTATGTGAGATTATGATGACACGACTTAGAAATAATCTAGGCGTAAATAGTCAAATCTGACTGAACGCCATCAATATAACCAACAACATTATGTGAGATGAGGGTCGCTATTCATAATTCACATTGAGGGTCATTACTCATATCATAAGGACCGCTACCGCTACTCAGAATACGGAATGAGGGTCGCTATTCGTAAAAATTAAATAAGCAATAACAATAATAATATGCATTTCTATAGCTCCGTCTACCTAGATAATTCTATTCCGAGGCGCATTTATTATTACACCGGCTTTAGCCTATAGCTGCCGTTTATACAGCGCTCCAGCATTTCAAGGAATTAATTCATACCAGGTACCCATTTTCATCACCTGGGTTGAGTGTGGCAAATGTAGATCAATGTCTTGCCAAAGGACATTAGTGCCGCGGCGGGACTCGAACCGCGGCCTTACGACCGACAGTCCGGCGACGTATCCACTCGACAAAGGGAAATATTGGAAGGGGTACACCCCCACAGTAGGGGCGTCACACGGCCCCGAAAATTTGTCTTATTTTAAAAGTTTATTTCCCTCCTGTGGTGACGTAAAAGTTTGGTAGCGCCCAAAGAGGTAATGCAATCCGAATATGAACCAAACATTTATTGTCCTTTTTAGATTAATTAATATGATTACTAGGATCCTGAGGTATGATAATTCATGGAAAAAAGAAAAAAACTGAAACTCTTCATTGGCTGAAGAGCTTCTGAGTGCCTGGATATGGCTAAGGTTATATATTTTTTAGGTCCAGAAGTCCTACTAAAAGCTCCTTTCTACAAAACATTATTGCCGTATAAACTATTACTAGTTTCTAAAAGGCTATGATAATGAGTCGTAGTCTGGATAAGACAACCACGGGAGAGGGTGAAGTATATTAGCTAGATTATGGGGATGTCTCTATATAATTATCAAAGCTAACAAGTCACATATACTTTTAAAAAGACATAATACAGGGGACGCCACGGTTCGCATAATGACTTACGGTCAAAAAAAAATCGTATCTCATTTGGCTTAAAATCTTAACATCTAAATTCGTTACTTAGGCTATATCGAAAATATATCGTGCAATTTCCTATATTTACGAAAAGCTTGAATATGGTATATAACTGAAGTCCTTTCAACCCCCTCTCTGTCGATTCCTTCCTTTGATGATGAGGGTGAGGCGTGATAGATCAGCCCCTTGATGGCAACGCTGCTACAGCGACACCGACCCCCCCCCCCCCCACCCAACTGTGAAACACACAGAGGCTATACGCCATCTATGAACTACTTGGATGAAAGTTGTCGGTAAATGTATGTACTTCACGGGGAGGGTGGGCCGGAGGTCGCAGCGTGGTCGCATTGATCGGGGTAGGGGGCGGGGGGGAGATAGGTCGCGTATATTATTGGGGTACTCATTTTTTTTCTTTATTTGTACACAAATGTATGTTTTCGATAAATGTTTTCTACAAATATTTGGGGCCATGTGGCGCCCCCCCCCCCCCGCCTACGCCACAGCCGTCGGGGTGTACTTTTTTTTACGAGTAGCAACCCTCATCCCGTATTATAAATAGCGACCCTTTTCCAGTATTATGAATAGGGACCCCACTCTCATGTTATGAATAGCGTTCCTTATGAATAATGGTCCTTTTGAATTGCGAGGTGCCCCCGTTAATGTTATGTAATATAAATTTGTTATTTAATATTTTATATTATTTTTCTTACATAATAATTATTATTCTTATTTATCGGATATTAATCGGATATGCCTCGAGAGTTAAAGCCAATGAGTACCCGTTAAACGAAAACTACATGGATCAGGTAAGCAATATTAAAGGCCAAGTCCACGCTAATATCAGGTTGATTTGAATAAACATGTCAAAACCAACAAGCATAACAGTGGCAGTAATGAGTGAGCCGATGATGTCACACACTCACTTTTCCTTGTACGTATTTTATCATATATTCAATTTCAAATATTTAAATTTTCTCTCCGATAATGTAAAACATGGTATGTCTCATCGTGGGAACATCTAGAATAATCATTATTTTAACTTATTGTCATAAAAGGGAGAGCTTCTTTAATATCACGTCTATCAACATTGAAATACATTTTATACATCAATGATCAACTTGATATTATGGGGACTTTGGAGTAATTCTCTCGACCTATGAAGAATTGAAGACTATTGCGCTGCAAGCCTGCTGCCAGTTAAAAATAAATCAATAAACAGTTGGATGGATAGATAAACAGATAGATAGGCAAATAACTATCTAAATAAAGGAATAAATAAACATATGAATAGATGAATATATATATATATATATATATATATATATATATATATATATATAGAAAGATAGATTGATGGACAGATAGATAGATATATACCTAAAGAAGCAGATGAAGAGATAAATTAATGGACAGATAGGTTGATTGATAGATTAATAGATTGATTGACAGACAAACAGATAGGTAGAAAAATAAAAAAGTTACATAAATAGGTAGATGAATCATTATAATACACAGAGAAGAACATTTTGATAATGTTTAATTAAGTCCTGGACTCGTACCGCCTCTGTACCCGTGGGAACCTGTCGAACGAGAAATGTAACACATATGGCGATGACGACGCTGAATTTGGTGAGAATCGTACCCTCTTCCTGACCACTGATGCGGCGTCTTTAAATCAAAGGAAACTGATCGTCTGGCGAAAATCATCCAATTACGATGGGAACGAAAATTAATCTCAACAACAACAATAACAAGTCTGGAACTCTTTCGAACAGTAAACTTCCTTTTAATCAAAGAGACCGATGTTATGGTTCGGAATCAGCAAGGTAAGTGTATTACATTTTTGAAATAAACGAATGCATCAGTCTTCAGGATATGGTGTATATATAGCCGAGATTCTGAGTTCTTTGCCAGTTTGTTCGTCGAGCAATATTATCTATAACCATGGCTGCTGCTCAACCTCAACCTTTGCCTGTCCAAGATGAATTTGACTCCATCTCCCTTACTGAGATTGGGGCAAGATTCAAGTACGACAGGGCCGCTACCATCGCATGGTGCCGACGATATGGCCTCCTAGCCAGAGACATGGTATGCCCCGACTGCGGAGCTGCATGCCATGATCAGGTTAGAAACAGGGCTATCGACAGCATAACCTGGAGATGCTCTTACAACCAATGTAGGAAGGTCGTCAACATCCGAAAGGGCAGCTTCTTCGAGATGTCACATCTCGAGTTGTGGCAGGTGATCGGCCTGTCCTACGAGTGGGCGTCGAGCGCCGGGTCGGCCAGGGGTTTATCACAACTCAACATGGAGAAGGAGTTGGGGATCTCCAGCCACACGGTTGTGGACTGGAAACAATTCCTGAGGGATGTTGCAGTCAGTTACTTTACCAATCACCCCGAACAGATCGGTGGCCCTGGAGTCGTCGTCGAAATCGACGAATCCTTGTTTTGCCGCCGCAAGAACCATGTGGGGCATTACAGAGAGAATTTATGGGTACTTGGTGGCTATGAACAGGCCAGAAAGAGAGGATTCTTAGTCCGAGTGGACAGGCGGGACGCAGCCACATTGCTACCCATTATTGAGCAGTGGGTGGCACCGGGATCCATCGTGTGGACTGACATGTGGGCTGCCTACAATCAGCTACCCAACCTGGCAGCTGGGTACCAGCACGGTACCGTGAACCACACCCTCCACTTCGTGGATCCCAACACGGGTGTGTGCACCAATCGAGTAGAGGCCATGTGGTCACGGGCCAAAGACAAATTCAAGGCGGGAAGAGGGCCGACCAACCGGGACATGATTGCGGACTACCTTGCAGAGTTCATGTGGGCCCAGCGGTTCGGGGAAGGATCTGCCTTCTACCATCTCTGGACGCAAATCGCCAGGGACCTCTACCCAGTGTAGAAGAACAAACCCAACGGCTCTTTTCAGAGCCACCACACACTCAAGAAAGATCTCAAAGATTACTCAAACAATTTATATATGATGATGATGATGATGATGATGATGATGATGGCAATAATAATAATAATAATATCATTATAACATAATAATATAATTTTCTTCTTCTTATCCTCCAGCTCCTTCTTCTTCCTCTTCTTTCTTTCCTTTTATCTTCTCTTTCCCTTTCCCTTCTCTCTCTCTCTTATTTATTATTTTTGACGGGGGGAGGAGGCAAGAGCCCTTCGCCCCCGTTTCCTTCTTATTCCTCTTCTTTCTTTCCTTTTATATTTTCTTTCCCTTTCCCTTCTCTCTCGATCTTTCTCTCTTATTTATTTTTGGCGGGGGGGGGGGGAGGGAGGAGGCAAGAGCCCTTCGCCCTTCCCCCGTTTCCCTCTTTCCTTCTTATTATTCTTCTTTCTTTCCCTTTCCCTTCTCTCTCTCTCTCTTATTTTTTTTTTTGGCGGGGGGGGGGGGAGGTAAGAGCCTTTCGCCCTTCCCCCGTTTTCCTCTTTACTTCTTCCTCTTCTTTCTTTCCCTTTCCCTTTCCCTAATTTTCTCTCTCTCTCTTATTTATTTTTTGGCGGGGGGGGGGGGGGGGATGAGGAGGAGGCAAGAGCCCTTCGCCCCCCCCCCCCAGTTTCCCTCTTTTCTTCTTATTCTTCTTTCTTTCCTTTTATCTTCCCTTTCCCTTTCCCTTTTTTCCTTCTCTCTGTCTCCCCCATCAACATAGTAATAACGAAAGAGACCACTCTGTAATCAAGACCATTCCATTTTATTTAATACATTTTCGATATAGTTGGCAACTATTACCTTCTGTCCGAGATCCTCATTTTAAACGACTGATGCGAAAGACTAGTCGACGCACCCTTTCGAGAAAAGCCCCCCCCCCCCCCCGCTTTTATCGAAAGGGTGTGTTAAAACGGTACTCCGCTCTCAACGCACCCTTTCGAGAAAAGCCCCCCTCTTTTATCGAATGGGTGTGTTGAGCACACCACACCGCGCCGCGCCGCACCGCACCCTTTCGATGAAAGCCTTACAAAGTGGGGAGAGGGGGAGCTAAAGTTTTCACGATCAGGTAGAGCATAGCGTACTTTGGCGTGGGGTCTAGGAGCTGAGCCCCCAGAAGCTCAGGGGGTTTGGGCATTAAGAAACGGTCAGATGAGCACCAGGGGCCCCCTTTCTTTCTTTCTATTTAACATACTTTTTTTGAAGAGTGGGGGGGGGGGGGGGAGAGCTTGAGCCCCGCTGTTCCGCGGGCCCTGACATGTATGCTTCTACGTAAGCCCTTTTTTTGCATGACTGTACATTTTGGAATTTGTCTTTTTCTAACAATAAACAAGTATAAATTTCAAAAAAGTGAGAAAAAGAATCCCGAAACAATCATGTAATTTCAGCTCATCTTGGATAAATCACTGTTATCAAATTAGAAATAAACCAAGTTTGATTTTATTTAGGGGGAGCATCTGTACGCCAGTAAGACTAAAAGTTAATCAGCCGACATCAAATAATCAAATAATCAAATAACTATATATTTGTTTATATAGATAGATAGATAGATAGATAGATATATAAAGATAGATATATAAAGATAGATATATAAAGACTTTCACTTAATGTCTATTGTTACACTCCCCTCACTATTTCCCGGCCCACTGTATTATTTTTTTTTTCTTCTTATAAAAAGGCATTCATTTTCTTCATTCATTTGTTTCTTTCCGTTGGCTTACTTTTTATCATAAAAGTCGGTGTCATCAGCTAAATTGAACTGTTTTCGCTTCTCTCTCCCCCGCGATCTGTCTCTCTTTATATTTCATAAGCGCTAGTAATATTGGCATTTATTTCCTTCGTTCATTTCTTTTTTTCCATTGGCATAATTTTTGTAATAAAAGCCGGTAACATCAGCGATATTTTTTTTTTTTTGCTTCTATCTCCCCCACTATCTATCTCAAGCGCCGTTGATATTGACATTTTTTTCCTTCATTCATTTTTTTCTTTCGGAATGCAGCGTATTGTAAATATGCTGTTTACACTTGTTGTTCGACATTGAGTTCCAAAGTTGCCAGCTGGTGGTACCACATCTACTTTACAGGGTAGGTCCATTCTGAAACCAATCGTCTGAATTCTAGACTAACCCAACGCTCAAGTCTCAAGGCGTAAATATTCACTTCTGAATGACAAACGCCTATAAACTAAAACAACAACAACAGCTCGCCTAACTGTGCCAAAGCTCTGTTGATACAGGGATTAAGTCCTTAAAAGTCTTGTATTGACAGAGGATAAGTTCACCAGCCGACGGGGGAAGGGTCTTGTGTACTTAATGATAATGACTCAGAAAGTGCTTAAGCCCAAACTAAAGTCTAATTAACTGATTTGTCTCTAATGGAGAGTTTTCGTCATGTTCCCATCCTCTCACAATATGTGCACGATTTGCTAAATTGATAAATATAGTGGAATGCGTAATGTTTAGGAAATTAAAATCATGTTTATTTTTCTTTGAATGGAATATAATTTAAAGTGATTCAATTAAGGTTTTTATTATTTTATAATTTCTTTTTGGTCAAAAAATACAAACCATTTTTACTGCTTTACTGCTGAGTTTTTCCGGGGGGCGAAAATGCGTTTTGCCCCCCCTCCCACACTTTGATTGGAGGGCGACCGCCCCCCCCCCCACTCCCTGCTCTCTCCCCACCTGCCCCCTCCCCCCAGTGGCGGATTCAGGGGGGCATGGGGGCCCGGGCCCCTCCCCCTGGGAAAAAAAGAAAGGAAAAAAAAGAAGGAAAAAAAAGAAGGGAAAAAAAGAAGGAAAAAAAAAGGGTGAAATAGATCATTTGCGGTTAATCCCGCCAACAACGTGTGTAAAAGGGTGGGGGCCGATAGGACCTTGCCTCCCCCCCCCCAAGCAAACCTATAAGAGAGAGAAGGAAGGGAAGGGAAAGGGAAAGAGGAGAGAAAGGGAAAGAAAACAAGAGAAAGAAGAAAGGTAGGGAGATCAGCTGCGATTTTTCCGCCAACAAAGTGTAGATCGGGGGAGGGGGGGGGGGGCTCGGGGGAAATTTAATCGTGGTTTATTTCTAATTCCATGACGCTGGGTTTACACATAACGCTGAAATGACATAATTTTCCGAGATTTGTTCTCATTTTTTTGTAAATTATACTTTTTGATTTGATGCGTTTGTTGTAAAATGACAAATTCCGAAAGAAAGAGAGCAAGAAAGAAAGTATAGTTAACTGCCAGTGTCACAACAAAATAAGGTATCAAAAATGCTCATCTGACCGTAATTAAACGCCTAATACCCTTTAGCTTCTGGAGGCTCCGCCCGCTTGAGCTCACGCCAATCAGTTTCCTGCCAGTGTCACAAATAAGGTATAAAATTATGTTCATCTGACCGTAATCAAATGCCTAAAACCCCTGAGATTCCGGGGTTTCCGCACCCTCGACCCCAACAGGGGCCCTAAGGCGGGACCCTGAATGCTAGTTATCTGACCGTAATTTATTGCCTTAAACCCCTGAGTTTCAGGGGGCGGACAAGGTATCAAAATATGTTCATCTGACCACAGGCGCAGAGGGGCAGGGGGCGGTGGGGGCGGCCCCCCAAACAAAAAACCGGCCAAAAAAAGAGAGGATAGAAAAGAAAGAGGACGTAGGAAAAAAAAAGGAGCAGACAAAGAAACATTTTTTGAAAATTAAGACAAGGAGGGGTCCCTACACCCACCCCCTAGGGAGCTCGTTTCGCTCTAGAAGTGATTCGCACGCTTCGCGGGCTCATTACCACCCTCCCCCAAATATATAATCCTAGCTACGCGGGTGGGTAGTTAGCGTTCATGATGACGGTGACACCCACATAAAGTAACCCGAAGTAACAAAACATGTAGAAGGAGCCCCTCGACTCTATAGGTTTAAATATACATATTCTTTCGATTTTTTTTCTTCTCCATTATAATGCTCTGTATGGACTTAAACATCTCTGAATGTTCTTCCGGTGGGAGAGAAAGCCGTCCCCTTCCCACGTTCTGAACCAGATGTGGGTTTTATGTTTCGATATGACAGGCGTGGGATATGCTTCTGCCCCGGCTCTCGCAACACCCCCCCCCCCCCCCCAGAAAAAAAGGCACTTATTATAATGGAAAATGGATAATGGAAAATGTGAACTTGTCAAAGGAAAAGGGGTACGTGTAAAAATAAAACGGGCACTTATCAGAGGTGGAAAGGGGAAGGGGCACTTTTAAACATTAATAGGGGTTCTTGTCAAAGTAAAAGGGACACTTTTCCTACGTATAAAGGGGCACTTTTCCTACGTATAAAGGGACACTTCTTACAAAGTTAAAGGGGCACTTTTCCTATGTAAAAAGGGACACTTTGGGGGTACTTGAAAAAGTGGGGCCCCGGGAGCGCCACCTCTGCCGCCCCCTAAACGAGACCAAGGGCCAGATACACCACGCGTCACCATTTTACGTAATTTAAATTTGGGCCCCCTAAGAAATCCTGGATCCGCGCCTGTCATCATCACCATCACTACCACCGCGATCTTCTTTTTGTTTTTCATCTTCATTATTGACGGCTTATCATTATTATTCGACATTATCATCATCATTATATTCTTCTACTTCTTCATCTTCTTCTCGGCTTCATCATCATCATCATCATTATATTCTTCTACTTCTTCATCTTCTTCTCGGCTTCATCATCATCATTATATTCTTTTTCTCCTTCTTCAAAATCATCAACACCCATCATCATCATCATCATCGTCGTCAGTGTTGTCATTATCTAGACATTATCATCATTTTTTGGTGATTTCAGATTTCATAATTCATATTTTTGTAGTTGATTTTCTTCTCCACCTCGTCTTCGTTCCAGGAGAATAACAAAGAAAAAAAGAAAGGTAGAAAGGAAGGAAGGGAGAGAAAGAAAGAAAGATAGTCATAAAAGAATAAACGAGAGCAAGAAAGAAATTATATCATTATTATAGTCGAGAAAATGCACAGTATAAAAATAATAACAACAATAATACATGTATTAATGATACAAATAATAATAACAATACAAATAATTTTAAAAAAAACACAACCAGAGGCGGCGTTTTTCGAATGCGAGAGCAAATCTGTATTTGTTGATATAACCAGTGGCGTAGCAATTTTTTTTTTTTTTTTTTTTTTTTTTTAACCACCCACCACTCTAATACGTGTTACATGCAGGCCCCTCCCGCGTAACGTTTGTAGGGGGGGGGGGGGGGGTAAAGTGGGGTAAAGTCTAGGGGTGGGCGTTTAATTACAGTCAGAAGAGCATATTTCGATACCTTATTTGTGACACTGGCAGGACACTAATTGGCGCATGTCTAGGGGCGGATCTCCTAATTCTTTCCCCCTTTTCCTTTCTCCTTCCTCTTCTTTTTTTTCTTCCTTTCTCTGCTCTTTCCATTTCCCTTCTTTTCCTTCGCTCTTTCTCTATTTTTGCGGGGGGGGGGGGGAGGCGGGAGGGGGAAGGCCCTCTCGCCACAAGGACCTCCTTCTTGCCCCCTTTTTTTTTTTATCCTTCCTCTTCTTTTTTTTCTTCCTTTCTCTGCTCTTTCCATTTTCCTTCTTTTCCTTCTCTCTTTCTCTATTTTTGCGGGGGGGGGGGAGCTGGAGGGGCAAGGCCCTCTCGCCCCAAGGACCTAATTCTTTCCTCCTTTTCTTTTCTTCTTCCTCTTCTTCCATCCCCGTTATCTCCTCTTTCCATTTCTCTTCTTTTCCTACTCTCTGTCTTCTTGCGGGAGGGGGGGGGGGGGGGGAGGCGGGAGGGGGAAGGCCCTCTCGCCCCAAGGACCTCCTTCTTGCCCCCTTTTTTCTTCTTCTTGTTCTCTTCTTTTTTTCCCGTTCTCTCCTCTTTCCATTTCTCTTCTTTTCCTTCTCTCTCTCTTTCTTTCTCTCTCTCTTAGCGGAGGAGGGGGGAGGGGCAAGGCCCTCTCGCCCCCCGATCTCTTAATTCTTTCCTCCTTTTCTTTTCTTCTTCCTCTTCTTCCATCCCCGTTATCTCCTCTTTCCATTTCTCTTCTTTTCCTACTCTCTCTCTTCTTGCGGAAGGGGGGGGGGGGAGGCGGGAGGGGGAAGGCCCTCTCGCCCCAAGGACCTCCTTCTTGCCCCCTTTTTTCTTCTTCTCGTTCTCTTCTTTCTTTCCCGTTCTCTCCTCTTTCCATTTCTCGCCTTTTCCTTCTCTCTCTCTTTTTTTCTCTCTCTCTTAGCGGAGGAGGGGGAGGGGCAAGGCCCTCTCGCCCCCCGATCTCTCAATTCTTTCCTCCTTTTCTTTTCTTCTACCTCTCCTTTCATCCCCGATCTCTCAATTCTTTCCTCCTTTTCTTTTCTTCTTCCTTTTCTTTCATCCCCGTTATCTCCTCTTTCCATTTCTCTTCTTTTCCTACTCTCTCTCTTCTTGCGGAAGGGGGGGGGGGAACGGGAGGGGGAAGGCCCTCTCGCCCAAAGGACCTCCTTCTTGCCCCCTTTTTTCTTCTTCTCGTTCTCTTCTTTCTTTCCCGTTCTCTCCTCTTTCCATTTCTCGCCTTTTCCTTCTCTCTCTCTTTTTTTCTCTCTCTCTTAGCGGAGGAGGGGGAGGGGCAAGGCCCTCTCGCCCCCGATCTCTCAATTCTTTCCTCCTTTTCTTTTCTTCTTCCTCTCCTTTCATCCCCGATCTCTTAATTCTTTCCTCCTTTTCTTTTCTTCTTCCTCTTCTTCCATCCCCGTTATCTCCTCTTTCCATTTCTCTTCTTTTCCTACTCTCTGTCTTCTTGCGGGAGGGGGGGGGGAGGCGGGAGGGGGAAGGCCCTCTCGCCCCAAGGACCTCCTTCTTGCCCCCTTTTTTCTTCTTCTTGTTCTCTTCTTTCTTTCCCGTTCTCTCCTCTTTCCATTTCTCTTCTTTTCCTTCTCTCTCTCTTTCTTTCTCTCTCTCTTAGCGGAGGAGGGGGAGGGGCAAGGCCCTCTCGCCCCCGATCTCTCAATTCTTTCCTCCTTTTCTTTTCTTCTTCCTCTCCTTTCATCCCCGATCTCTTAATTCTTTCCTCCTTTTCTTTTCTTCTTCCTCTTCTTCCATCCCCGTTATCTCCTCTTTCCATTTCTCTTCTTTTCCTACTCTCTGTCTTCTTGCGGGAGGGGGGGGGGAGGCGGGAGGGGGAAGGCCCTCTCGCCCCAAGGACCTCCTTCTTGCCCCCTTTTTTCTTCTTCTTGTTCTCTTCTTTCTTTCCCGTTCTCTCCTCTTTCCATTTCTCTTCTTTTCCTTCTCTCTCTCTTTCTTTCTCTCTCTCTTAGCGGAGGAGGGGGAGGGACAAGGCCCTCTCGCCCCCCGATCTCTCAATTCTTTCCTCCTTTTCTTTTCTTCTTCCTTTTCTTTCATCCCCGTTATCTCCACTTTCCATTTCTCTTCTTTTCCTACTCTCTCTCTTCTTGCGGAAGGGGGGGGGGGGGGGGAGGCGGGAGGGGGAAGGCCCTCTCGCCCCAAGGACCTCCTTCTTTCCCCCTTTTTTCTTCTTCTCGTTCTCTTCTTTCTTTCCCGTTCTCTCCTCTTTCCATTTCTCGCCTTTTCCTTCTCTCTCTCTTTTTTTCTCTCTCTCTTAGCGGAGGAGGGGGAGGGGCAAGGCCCTCTCGCCCCCCGATCTCTCAATTCTTTCCTCCTTTTCTTTTCTTCTACCTCTCCTTTCTCCTTCTTCTTGTTCTCTTCTTTCTTTCCCGTTCTCTCCTCTTTCCATTTCTCTTCTTTTCCTTCTCTCTCTCTTTCTTTCTCTCTCTCTTAGCGGAGGAGGGGGAGGGGCAAGGCCCTCTCGCCCCCGATCTCTCAATTCTTTCCTCCTTTTCTTTTCTTCTTCCTCTCCTTTCATCCCCGATCTCTTAATTCTTTCCTCCTTTTCTTTTCTTCTTCCTCTTCTTCCATCCCCGTTATCTCCTCTTTCCATTTCTCTTCTTTTCCTACTCTCTGTCTTCTTGCGGGAGGGGGGGGAAGGCCCTCTCGCCCCAAGGACCTCCTTCTTGCCCCCTTTTTTCTTCTTCTTGTTCTCTTCTTTCTTTCCCGTTCTCTCCTCTTTCCATTTCTCTTCTTTTCCTTCTTTCTCTCTTTTTGCGGGGGGGGGGGGGGGGGGGGGCAAGGCCCGCCCGGCTCCCGATCTCTCGATCTCCTTCTCCCCCCTTTTTTCTTCTTTCCATTTCCCTTCTCTTCCTTCTCCCTCTCTCTCTCTCTTTCTCTCTCTCTTAGCGGAGGAGGGGGGGGGGGGGCAAGGCCCGCTCGGCCCCGATCTCCTTCTCCCCCCTTTTTATTCTTTCAATTTCCCTTCTCTTCCTTCTCTCTCTCTCTCTCTCTTTCTCTCTCTCTTAGCGGAGGAGGGGGGGGGGGCAAGGCCCGCTCGGCCCCGATCTCCTTCTCCCCCCTTTTTATTATTTCCATTTCCCGATCTCTTAATACTTTCCCCCTTTTCTTTTCTTCTTCCTCTTCTTTCTATCCCTTTCTCTTCTCTTTCCAATTCCCTTCTCTCTTTCTCTCTCTCTCTCTCTCTCTTTCTTTTCTCTCTCTCTCTCTAAGCGGAGGAGGAGGAGGGAGGGGCAAGGCCCTCTCGCCCCCGATCTCTTAATTCTTTCCTCCCTTTTTTTCCTTCTTTTACTTCTTCCTCTTCTTTTTATCCCTTTCTCTCCTCTTTTAATTTCCCTTATTTTCCTTCTCTCTTGTTCTCTCTCTCTCTCTCTCTCTCTTGCGGGGCAAGGCTTCTGAATAAGCATGTTTTGCCTGACTCATCAACAACAATAAAAACAAAACAATAATGATAATATTTGGCATATAAGTTATATCACTGCGTGTGTACGAACGAAGATTTTTAGCTCTTTGTTACGCGCATGCACGATACCATAAACCATACGAGAAGTCTGCATAATTTTGGACTGATAGCTTCAGTTTGAGGTGAAGGACTACAGCGTAGAGACGTTACTGAGCGACGACGTCGACATCGAAGCCCTAAACGGAGGTTTCCCGATGTCGGATGTGATCCAAATTCAGGTGGAAAATGCAATATATGATTATGATTAAGATTAGTAAAAAATTGGGCTAAAATCCATTTGCTAAGAATGGATATTAAACTGCTAAAAAATTGATATAAACGGATACGCATCTACAATATGATAAACCAGAACGTCAATGACGTACATTGTAGTGCTCATCCGCATCTCGCAACAACAAATATCGTGGTACACTTTTGAACTGGTCAAAAAATAAAAATGTGATGCCCTGGAAGGGACATAATTTCATTTCATTTGCATAAAGTACCATAAATAATCAATGGAGCAAAATCTCAAAATTCTGTGTAGAAGTTTAGTGTTCCAAATTTAGCTCTACCAGATAAGGCAAACCAAATCAAAATCGGTCAAGAAATGAGGGAGAAGAAGCAATTTTTGTTATATTTGGAATAAATTTGCATAAATTACCATAATTAATTAATGGAGAACAATTTCAAAATTCTGTGTAGACCTTTAGTGTACCAAAGTTAGCTCTACGATATAAAGCAAACCAAATCAAAATCGGTCGAAATATGAAGGAGAAGAAGCATTTTTTGTGATTTTTAAATTATTTTTGGAATAAATTTGCATTATTATCATAATTAATCAATGGGAGTAAAATCTCAAAATTCTGTGTAGAAGTTTAGTGTTCCAAATTTAGCTCTACCAGATAAGGCAAACCAAATCAAAATCGGTCAAGAAATGAGGAGAAGAAGCAATTTTTGTTATTTTTGGAAAAAATTTGCATAAATTACCATTATTAATTAATGGAGAACAATTTCAAAATTCAGTGTAGAAGTTTAGTGTACCAAAGTTAGCTCTACCAGATAAAGCAAACCAAATCAAAATCGGTCGAGAAATGAAGGAGAAGAAGCATTTTTTGTGATTTCAAATAAATTTGCATAAATTAGCATAGATAATGAATTTCACGATTCTGTGTACAAGTTTTAAATCCCCCTCCTAGCCCTATCATATGAAACAATCAGAATCAAAATCGGTTGAAAAATAAGGAAGCATTTTGAAAATCTTGATGATGATGCCACAACATAGTCCAAGTCTGTTGACCTGAAATGACCTTTGACCTTGACTTTGTGATCTGAAATTCTACTCACATGATTGGGGATACTTGATTACCCTATAGTCCAAGTTTCATTGACTCAGAACTTATACTTTAAAAATTATATCAAAAATTCAAAAACTTAACCTTAGGTTAAGTTTTCGATGATGATGCTACAACATAGTCCAAGTCTGTTGACCTGAAATGACCTTTGACCTTGACTTTGTGATCTGAAATTCTACTCACATGATTGGGGATACTTGATTACCCTATAATCCAAGTTTCATTGACTAAGAACCTATACTTTAAAAATTATATCAAAAATTCAAAAACTTAACCGGCTTAGGTTAAGTTTTTGATGTTGACGCCGTCGCCGTCGCCGCCGCCGCCGTCGCCGCCGCCGTCGCCGCCGCCGTCACCGGAAAAGCGGCGCCTATGTCTCGCTTTTTGCTACGCAGGCGAGACAAAAATGATATTTTTGCAGTGATTTACCGACAAAAACACTGCTCGAATTTCAGTGGTCCGAGTAGATACAACGCACATTTAATGTACGTGCGGCAATGCGGATTGCGAGCTGTGAGTAAATTGTCCGAAATGTCTTTTTTTTTGTCATTTTACCTAGACTAAAGATAAGTTATAAATTGTCTTCATTGGTATCATTTAACACAATTCCATTAAAGATTTTGGTTGGAAAGGGCATTATTAAGTCACAAAGAGCACAAACATAATCAGGTCGGGACATCTCGGCCCAGTTTTCCCAGCTGGGGATGGGCCGAGTAGTCCCGTGGGCCTTGGGCCGAGTTAGCCCGACTCCGTTTATACACATTCCCTCGATAACGCCACGGCCATTTCAGGTCGTAGCGTTTTGCCCCCAAAATCCCCCAAAATGTCATTTTACCTCATGTATTGATTATTTAAAATTAGGAGAAGGTTATACTAACATCGGTTCCACTTACCAACTTGACTGTGTTTAATGGTCCCTTTTCAGGAAATTACGGGTCTAAATTGACAGCCGTGTTGAAAGTCATGCAGTGGTGTTCCGTAGTCTTCCTGCGTATGGTGTTGTTTTTTATTTATCTAAATCTCATCCCTTCTAGTCTGTGCGCAAGGCAAAAATGAAGTGACCCATCTATCTCATTCCACTTCTCTTTACCACTTCCACCATAGACTCTTCCAGACACAACCTTTCTACAAGCTCACTTGTGTTCTATCAGACAGGTTCACACCACACATCTTCCACATACATTCTTCTTATGTCCTCGCAAGTTTCTGAACCATACCATGGCTGTTCTAACACATCCCTCCTTTTTTTATTCTCCTTAAAGATAAAGTTGAGTTCTGGTTATGCGATTGTATTGTGAAAGAAACGGTGTGGAATCCATCAGAAAAGGTTGATCATCCAGCATATATTATAAGTATTGGTGTGTACTGCAAGCTAGGTTCTGGGATCATCAAATGATAAGAAATTTGGCCCAGTCTTGGTAAAGTTACAAGCACTGTACACAGAAAGATGAATATGGGACTACAGGAACATGTGGCATAAAAATCTGTCCCGCTTTGTATGATGTTACATACCAATTTAGAGTATGGAGGTATTTGAAGGGCCATGCTTTTCAGGGAACATTTTTTATCTGATGTTCTTCCACACTTGCATTTAAATACAATATTGCTCACAAATTACTTTTCACCTCTTCCCAGAAGTCAACCTTCTCTTTAAATCTATAACACTATAATCTCATTCCAAAGAAGCATTCGTTGAAAGAAAATGTCATATTTAATGCTACTCGATAGACAAGTACAAGCATCCATGCAAGGAATTTCAATATCATGACAACCTGAATTCAAAATTCATGATTCATTTAAATTCAAAGTTAACATATCATGACAAATCATCATTTCAATGGAACAATTCAAAATCAAGAAAGTTATCAGTATCATTTGAATCTTCTTGCCTACCACTTCTAACATTATACTGACATCTTCATCTGTTTTAAATTCAGAGGGGAAAATAAATTAGTAATATCTAGGTGCAAAGTATATTAAGTATCTGTCTACACAGCATAAGTTACGGTAGTTACAAACAGTGAAGCATCACAAAAGAATATAATGGTGTTACTAATAAAATCATTTGGAGTATAAACTTTGAATACTAGATTCTCACAATTCAGCCATTTGTACATGTCGTGTATTTCATATCATAATTCAGTCTGAATACATTATTGAAGTCTCTTTCCCATGGGGGGGGGGTCCATATACAGTGAAACCTGTATATAAAAGACCACTCAAGGAGATAAATAAAGGCTGTCTTTATAAGCAGGTGGTCTTCATGGACAGGTTCCTTTTAAGAAAAATTCAATTAGAATCTCTGCTCAAGAATAGCAAAAATGAGGTCTGTATAGACTATTTGTCTTCCTTTACAGGTTGTCGCTTAAGTAGGCTTGACTGTTCTCTGGTATTTTACATTTAAACATTAAATATGCATTAAATATGCATTTTGTCTCCTCTTCCTTTCCTCTTCTTGTTCTTCCTCTTCCTCCTCCTCCTTCATGATTATTATTCACGAATAAATATTCATATTGAGAGCACCACTATTTAATCTTGTCAACAGATTCACCATGAAAACAGCAACTTTGAAAGAGACCCTACTTACACACAAAAATATTAAAAAATAGAACAATAATAATAATAAACAATGCATTGAATGCATTGAATAGTAATACACACTTCTTTCTTACATTAATGTCCTAAACTCGGACAATACAATGATGAATGTTGTGTATTGGAAATGTTATTTACTTCCATATATGAGCACTTGAACACATGATGTATAAGTTTGTTACAAAGAGATCACAGAATACATGATTCTCTCTACATTTCACTTTGGTCAATCAAGAATACACTGTAATCATGTGCTAAGCACACATACAACTTTATCAACACATATTCAGTTAAACTGAAATTAAGGAAGACAGTTTATAAAAGAAATCAAGGTTTCTAAATATTTCATCACTCCTAATATGAACTGTACTCATGAACACTGCCCACAAACATGATCATATCTTTACTGTCTAATATTAGGCTTTACTATTAGATTTCAATGCTCTCTTGTAACAAAATATATACTTCAATGTTTCATATTAAAGAATTATACGCTGCTTAGAGCAGCTACGGTCTTCATCATCGCCACTCGAAAATAATTTCAATACTATTTCTCAGAAAAAACGTAAAAAAGTAATATTACACCAAAATTGAATTATATTTTATATGAATTGTATCTGAACATGATACAGTTTTACTTTATCAAAAAGAATACAAATTAAAAGTTGATACAAACGGTCTTAAGCTGATCTCGGAATACAGGCCAATAAGGGATCTGGCGCTGCTCAGTGGCTGCCGGGCTCACAATCAATTGGGCAAAAAGAATTTTTGTTTCAGTTTAATAAAATTTGGAGTGGACTAAAAGATTATTAATATTATTATTAATGAATTTGTTATAAACAAACAAAAAATGTACCAGTAATAGCTACGTGTATCACTCAAAGGCAATGTTAAACAATATATGAAAGCAAATATTTACACAGATTGTGCAATTGCATTAAAAAAAGCTATCAGAATTGTATTTCCAAAGAAAAAAAAAAAACACTATTAAAACAAAGATCTACATAGCTTATGCAATTGCACTGAAAAAATGGCACAGGTGTGTATCCCATAAACATGTTTTAAAACAATATGAAAGTAAAAGGTCTCTATATAAAAATGATGTAGACTGTGCAGTCACACTGAATGTACTCATAAATACTACCATGTGAGAGAAGTCTTTATACCATTGTAGCCTTGGTGTGTGTTAAGTCCTTTTGTCGCTTACTTGCGGGCGATGTCATAGTTGGCTACAAACCATTCTACCGTCTCCCTCAAAGCTGCAAGAGAGAAAGCGAGAGAGAAAGACACAGAGAGAGAGAGAGAGAAAGAGAGAGAGAAAGACAGAGAGAGAGAGAGAGAGAAAGAGAGAGAGAAAGGCAAAGAAGAGGGAAGGACAGAATGAGAGAGTAAAAGACAGAGAAAGAGAGAGAGTGAAAAAGAAAGAAAGAGGGAGAGAGAAAGACAGAGAGAGAAAGACAGAGAAAGAGAGACAGAGAGAGACAAATAATATATACATTTTGAAAAGTTGAATCATGAGTGTACTGGTGATGTAATCAATTTTGGTGGAACACCCCCCCCCCCCCCCCCCCCCAACTTTTCTTTACAAGCTTTTGGAGAAGGTAACATTTTGCAAGACAAGTTTTCATCATAAACAAGATAGCAAAGAATGTCAAAGAGTCCACTTAAGGGCAGTTCAATATTCCAAAGCATCACTTATTTTCATGAGCGAACAATAAGCCAGTTGCAGTCTGAGCATGAGCAGATAAAGGTCATTGCAGAACAAATTGTGAAATACACGAAGACGTAATACTGGATACGTGCTCAAGAAAGTTATGTAATCATTATTCATCTATGCACTCCTGATACTCAGGCGGAAGTATTCTTTGAAAAGGGGAAACAAAGGCTATTTGTGTAGCACCTTCATCGCTGTAGGAGTGATTATTTCAAAATTTACAAAGTGGGACATCTTCATGATTTGAAGATCTGTGGATATTCGGGGTCATTGCAGTAATGTGCTAACCGTGAACTGGTCTATTACAATAACATCTGACATTATCCACACATGATATCAATTGGGAATACTATAGAGTACCAAAGTTCTAATGTCATGTTCGGTCACAGGCCAAGTCACTGTTCTACAAGAGAGAACCTGCACATGAGGTTCACCGCAAAATCATTCAAGCAACAGGTTGGAGCAGTGTTTGGGGTTGGTGTGATCACCACACCATTGTTAAGCACAAAGTTGTTTGGAACCAGCAACCTTGACAACTTGGCCAGTATACTTTAACATACTTTGGTACCCTATGGGTGCGTTCAATCAACACTTTTTCACCCTAGAAACACGGTTTTAAAAGACGTTAAGTTTAAAACACAGTTGCGTTCATGCAATTTTTCATTGGTCGTAAAAATAAACGTGTTTAAAAACGCAAACATTAAACGCTGAAAAAACGCTGAGAATCGCTTGAACAAACGGAGACCTCAAGCATAATTCTATAACCTCATTTTCGTGGCCTGCTTCGGGTTTGGCCGACAGTCGACCGTAAATACATTCAGAAAGCATGCGGCGAAGTTGACCTACTTCCTGGGTAAAACTGCAGTGTGATGAGCGGTGGCTGGGCTTGAAATGAGCGAGAATCAGCGTTGATGAAAAATCGCTTGAATGCTCTTCCGCAGTAACTGTGATTTTAATGGCGGTTTGATTTGTGATTAATGTTTGTGATTCTAGCTTCAAAAAATCGATTGAACGCACCACCCTATATGTAGAGTATTGGTATTGAAACTTACCTTGCTTTATAGGAGTGAACTCAAAGTCTGGACGGTATTTCTTGAGCTTAGCATTGCTGGCTGTCTTCTTGAATTGACCATCAGATTTGTCTGTATCGTACTGATGATGTCACGAAGCAAAGAATTAAGGAAACATCACATGAAAACTATTTGGTATCAATTGCATACACAGACTTATTGAATTGCCATGATTTTTAGGTATTATACCACCATTGTATAGGACTAAGGTCTTATTTTAATAGACATAGTAATGATAATAATAATACTAGGCATTTATATACATGTAGCGCCGTCTATCTAGACAATTCTATTCTGAGGCGCACAAGAAAAATAGAAAGAATAAGATAGCTTGGATGAGTGTCACAGTACCAAGTCCAGGTATTGTTATAAAAGATAAGATTTCAGCTTGTGATATCATATGGTGTAATATTGAAGCCCTAAAAAAAATTGCACTTGAAAATGATCAAGAAGTGCCTCAAAAAAGTAGAAATATTTGAGTGACTGGTTTTACCATACTCATTTTCCCCAATAGACTGTAGTGTTATGAAAACCGTTAGGAAAACGAAAAATGAAAATTCGATTTCCAATCATTTATATCTTGATAATCAGACAGGCGATCGGCTTGTAAAAGTCATGGGGTTCCTAACTGACCTAAAGGTTTATAATTATGATTGGAGCATGAGCTAAATCCAGGCGTTGTGGCGTTGTGGCGTGCGCCTGCAATCCAGCTAACAGTGGAAGTTACAAACTGATTCAGCCGAGGACGCAGGTTCGAAACTGATTCACGTCTTTCGGATGGTGACGTTTAAAGGTCGGTCCCCAGACGTAAATAATCATATCTGATTGATACACGTCTGTAAAAACCAATTACACACACACACGAGCTAAATCCAGGATTTTGTTTAAGAATCTGAGACAAAGTTACCCAATCCCTTTAAGAAGATGTTGGACACTTAGTGTAATATGTACGCTAAATACGGTATCAGTTTTTGTTAAGGATACGACCACCTCCCCTTTGAAGTCGAAAGCCTCGACGACATGCTCCGCGCACTCCTTGATGGATACCTCATCTTCCTCACCGACAGAGAGGATAATGGGCTCGACCTCGTCGTACTCCCGTAGAACCCAGACGAAAAGCCGGGCAAGATCGTAGGAGTAGATGAACTGACGTAGAGGCTTCCCGGTGCCCCAGATGGTCAGGGGTGTGCCGTCACCTAGGGGAAGATAAATGAGGAATATATTTATGAGAGAGTTGTTTTAAAGCCCCACTGCACTACTTATAGCTAGTTGCGCCCTCTATATAACAATGCATAATCGGTGACCATTGGTCCCCATGATCCCCTTTTTCTTATGTAAATTGAGAGCTGAGTTGATGAGATAGCCACCTGTCACTATTACCATGCTGTGTGGTCTAATCCCTCATGGCCGAACTAGTACAGCTGGCCTTTAAGACCATTTACATAGATTTAATGCACTTCAATGTATATAAGAATTGTTCTATTATTATTTTTATACAACAGCTTAATACCCAATTTAGGTCAATTGCAAAAGAGACATACTAAAGAAGGCATATTTAGAGCATTGTGGGCATTGTGGCGTGCACCTGTAATCCAGCTAACAATGGAAGTTACAAACTGAGTCATGTCTTTCGGATGGTGACATTAAAAGTCGGTCCCCAGACGAAAATAATCAGATCTGATTGATACACGTCTGTAAAAACCCACTTACAAACACACACACGCATCCACTATCTCCTAAAATGTTAACATTTTGCTAAACCCCATGACCTTTGACCTTACGTTTTGCTGTGTAGACCTTGTGCATGAGTCCGGGGATCACATGACCGTCTTCCAAGTTGAAGTTATCCCATTGGCCGAAGACGTTGGTTGGAATGACCGAAGTGAACTTGCAGCCATGCTGGCTACGGTATGCCCTGTGAAGAGGGGGGGGGGGATAAAAACATTACATTAGGCCTGTCGTCATCAGCTCTAGTTTGCCAAATACAGTAACCCGCTATTTTCAGACCTGGGATATTATCCCAAAGCTCAAAATTGGGTCTTCACCAGACCGATACGCTCATTACAAACTATTGAAGTAGTGATCAACATTTTAGGGCATTTGGTTGACGTACCGTATGTGCAACAACAAAAATAAAAACGTATTTTATGAAGAGTTCTGTGTAATTTTAAGAAAAACAAAATAAAGAATTCCGGGAAAAATGGTTGGCTAATACTGTGATGATGACAAAGATGGTAATGATTATTCTGATGATGACTGTGATGACTATGATGATGATGATTATGAATATGATGACGATAATGATGACGATAATGATGATAACGATGATGATGATGACGACCATGACATCCATGTTGGATGAAGATGATATTATTACTACTACTTCTACTACTACTACTACAACTTCTTTTTATTAAAGGTGCAGTTGTAATTTCGTACAGAGGACCTGAAATTCTTAATAATTATGAATTTCTGTTAAAGTTGGCAGCTATGAAGTTGCATCTTACTTGTTCTGTACATCAATGCTACGCTTCGCATAGGAATAACCGAAGTTGGAATCATGAGGGGGACCGTTGTGGATCATAGTTTCATCGATGGGATAAGTAGTCTTGTTTGGGAAGATACATGTCGACAGGCAGGATACGACCTTCTGGACGCCATTTTTGTAAGAGTTATGCAAAACGTTGTCGTTGATCTTGATGTTGACCCTCTGAAAAAGAAGACAAACAGATGTTTAATATTTGTACAGTCAAACCTGTCTATAGCAACCGCCCAAGGGAAACACAAAAAGTGGCCTTTGTAAAAGACAGGTGGTCTTTGTAGACAGGTTCCTTTAGTACATAATTCAATGAGAAGCCATTTTCAAGGGAAACAACAAACGTGGCCTTTGTTAATTGTAGATAGGTGGTCTTTGTAGACAGGTTCCTTTAGTACATAATTCAATGAGAAGCCATTTTCAAGGGAAACAAAAAATGTGGTCTTTGTAGACAGGTTCCTTTAGTACATAATTCAATGAGAAGCCATTTTCAAGGGAAACAACAAATGTGGTCTTTGTAGACAGGTGGTCTTTGTAGACTAGACAGGTGGTCATGACTAAAGCAGGTTTGACTGTATTACTATTCTAGAATCAATATTCAAGTGGAACAATCATCGAAACATGTTTTGTTCTTGATGGAAGGGATTCCATATGGCTATAAAGTATTTAAAATATGAATTTTTAATATGTCTTCAACAATGATATATATTGCAGATTTCACAGAGTACGATGTGCATGGTACCCAAGTCAGACTTATTTATATTATTATGTAATTCGTTTTCTTTATATTACATAACTTCTAACCTACAAGTATACAATGCCTGGTGAGGGTTAAGTATTTTAGGGTGATTTTATACACTCCAGCTGCAGCATATCACAATTATTTGTTTCGTGTGATAAATTTTAGTACTTAAATTCACTCTATAAAGTGTTGGGAGCCACAAAAATTTGATGGCAAAATTTAATTTAAATAGTATCATAACGTGAAAGAGGATGTCATTTATTACACATGTCTGCAAGGATCTTCAAAAGAAATGTGTTTAAAGTCGAATATTGAAGAAAGAATACAAAATTTAGGTTTTCTGTGTACAGTTATGTATTCTTTTATGATACAAATTGAGTGAAATAACAAAAAACGTTATATAACGAAACTTTGTAAAGTGAAAAGCATATTTTAGCATCACTCCGTACAAAAAAAAAAAACTGTTAAAAAAACTTAAAATGGACCGGGCTTATCATGAGCGGACTGAGCGCGCCCTAATTACTGCCCAGGGCCTGTATTCAATTCAATACTTAAGTACAACATTTTAGCCTTTTAACTTAGTATTTGGCTTAGATAAAATAGTTAGCCAATTTAGGTATTCAATTCAAACTTTTCAAGATTCAAGATTCAAGATTATTTTATTGGTCCATGCATGCATGCAAACATTACATAGAAATTTTGCTTCCAATGGCTTTTTTTACAGTGAAAATACAAATGATAGAAAATACAATATAACATTTAACAGTAGGAAACTATGTACATAAATATGGATAATCATTTATAGTGTGCATGTGCCCCTCAATTTCTTATTGCCCTACCGTAATTAACGTTGTATAAACTGCCCTCGTGTATTCGACTTTTTTTTTGCCGACTTAAAAAACAGTAGAGGACCTAGGGTAGAACCTTGTGCTACGCCGTGTAATAGAAGAAAAATTTGAGGAATTATTTTTATCAACTACATATTGAAATCTATAAGAAAGATTACTTTCAAACCAAGATGACTGACAAATTTGAGTGTTGTTCTAGTTTCTGAGTGGTGAGTCAACACACCGATTACTAAGCTGGGAGACATTGCCAGGCATGGCGCCAGATGGACTTTGAATTTTTTGGCGGCAAAAAGGTGCGGTTGATACACCGTTAATTACGGTATATTTAAGACAGCTCCCTACCAGACTTAAGCGAATATTTGGAGGCCTTGATTGGCAGGCATATGGTTTTCTTACGCAGTATTATAACCTGCGCACAATTATATCAGCGCGCATTTATTGCAAGTTTGCAACGCATTAATTGCGCATTACTTTTGATTGACTGTGTGATGTCACAATGCTTATCAGTTAGTATTTTACTTAGCTTTTGTCTTACGTAAGTATAAGTCTAAATTGCGATTTGAATACGAGATAAGTAAATATCTTAGCTTAGCCATTTACTTAGTAAATTTCTTACTTATGCTCAGTATTGAATTGAATACCGGCCCTGATGTCATGTCAACTGCATATTTTAAAACAGTTTCTTGATCCAATGTTGTTTTCTCACTATACATTGATTATTTTAAAATTAAATATGACGTTTTAAAAAGCAACGTTACTTACCCAGAAGTCTAGATTGTGTTTGAGATTATAGAAGAGACCACCGACCATGGCCGCTAAATGAATGACATGGGTTGGCTGATACTTCTCAAAGAGGGCAGCAGTTTCTTCTTCTGACCTGAGGTGAAAATAATAAGATATAACGATAAATCCAAAAGGGCAACACGCTAAGAGTTTCAAATTAAAAATAACACAAACATATCGTATTTTGTTATGAATGTGACAAATTATTTTTGGAGTGGACTTGGCCTTTAAGAAAATGAGGCTCCTTTTAAGTCTAATGTATCTGAACAAAAGAGTACTGGTAAAGTTTTTAAAAACAGAGCCGCCAGTGCTTTCACTCATTTAAAGGCTAAGTCCTCTCTCAAAATAATTTGATTTTAATAGATGCAGAAAAACAAGAGAAACAGAGCTAAATAAATTTGAGTAAAATCGGATAGCTAATCAGGAAGTTATGAATTTTTTTTACAGTATGAAAAACTATGAAATTTAGAATATCACTACACAAATTGCCAATTTGGTTATCAGTTTATGACGTCATTGCCTCACTATTTATCAATTGCTTTATATATTTTTATCCCATTAATTTCCCTTTTTATCCCCCAAAACTTGATTTCCCCATGCCTTTGCCCAGGTTATGTTAAAATGTTATTCACAAAATACTATTTTTTGTCAAAAGGGCCTCTATTTTGGACGCCCCCTCTGATTAAGGGGTGTTTGCTACAATTTTATTTTAAAACACCCCTGACACAATGTGTATTATGATAAAATCTTTTGAATGAACAAGGTGTGCTTAGTTTGTGTGTTAGTGGCAGGTAAATTAACCCCTCTTTTCTGACTTTGGCCCTTCACTTACTACATGTAACTCATTCAATGCTCAATCGACGACAATTGGTCCTCAATGGTCCTCTTTTTCTTACGTTAATTGAGAGCTGATTTCATGAGATAACCACCTGTCAGTGACCACGCAGGGAGGTCTAATTCCTCCTGGTCAAACTAGTGCAGATAGACTTTAAGAGCAGCTATAGCACAGGGCTACATGGTGCAGTAAACCATCCAGTATACAACTGTACATAGCCTTACAGTCCAGAGACACTGTTACCCATGACACCTGACAAGGCCCTGTGCCTGCAAATTACACTGAGCCAAAATGAATACCACTTTACCTTTTATAATCCTTTTGGTTTACACATGGGACTACAATGTACCACAGGCACAGAGAGGCCCAATAATCTATAAATAACAAAACGCTTCACCTCTTTGTATACCAGGGCCCAAATCAATCGTAGTCTCCTATCTTTTATGTACACATGCATAGTAATTGCAATTGATGTCAACTCTTTGACTTGGAGGGGAGAAAGCTTACAAATATTGGGTCTGAAAAAAACCTCTGAATATTTGAGTTGCTAACAAACAAATATGAGCTCTCTGTGAATTTACTGCACATACAAAGCCAGGCAAACTTAAAGATAAAGACCAGTTATGGTCATGCGATTGCATTGTGAAAGAAACGTTGTGGAATCGATCAGAAAAGGTTGATCATCTATATAAGTATTGGTGTGTACTGCAAGGTTCTGGAATCATCAAAATGATAAGAAATTTGGCCCAGTCTTCGTAAAGTTACAAGCACTGTACAAAGAAAGATGTATATGGGACTACGTACATGTACACGTGCATGACACGTGCGTTATATCTATCACATCCAAATAAATAAACTAATTTACCAAATATATCAATTAGTAGGCGGTTTCCCGGCAAAATTGTTATCATCATGTATTAGTCAAAACATATTCTTTCACATGATTGATAATAAGAGCTTCCATTTCATTTTTTGAGATGGGGGCGTTTCCAAAACTGGTCTTTACCTTTAAGGCATTCAATTCAAGTGTCTAGGCTGAATCTACACCCTTTTCTAAGCCTACCTCATTTGCATATTAAACAGTTGAAGTACAAACAGATTTAAATGGCTTTCACTGTACATGTACTTGTTAAACAGCAGTAAATATTCCTGTATCCAAAATGTCAGAGGTTAGACTCTGAAATATGCCAATAGACATAATGTTAACAATCAAGGACAGTGTATATAACAACATTTTCAGAGTTTTGGATCGTTTTATTTTGTTTGGAACAGCAAATTTAAAACAAAGTTAAACAAAGCAAGGAATTTGTTGATGTCTTTTTATAATCAAACTGGAAGAAAAAAACACTTGATACAGTTTACATGTATGTCTGTTAAGTTATACAGATTATGAGGCCTGTAGGAATAAATAATAAATAAAATGATTACAATCCTAATTTCCCTTCCAACAATTAGACTGCAGAATATCATAACTAGAAAAAAGAAAAAAATATATTTTATGCCAATATTTTATATAACAAATGGGTTGAATAAAACATGGAAAGAGGCGAAATTCAAATTTTAAAATGAAAAATGACTGTCATTTTGCTAAGTACAGTACAAATGAATAATTTGTCACCATACTTTAGAAAAAGTTTTCAAATACGGTATTTCACAACATTTTGGCCCTTTTATATCTTTTGAGACATTGTCTTAAACCGAGGAACCCCTAGAGAGAAGACAGGTGAATATATTCCTGCAAAATACTTACTTGAGATCACCGTCTTTGGAGCTGAGGAAGATCCAGGTTTCATCTGGTCTCTGTTCTTCCTTAGAAACCCTCTCGATGGCTTTCCCAACCAAACCACTCCCTCCCGTCACCATGATCACCTTGTCCGTCCGGGATTTCTTCTCCGCCATGATTTTGGTCTCTGGTCTACCGTAAGTAAAACTAGGACAAAAGGAAAAATGAAAGACTACATTTTAGACCAAAATAACTCCAGAATTGTAGTATTTGTACATCATGGTTTCTATGACGACATGATTAATTTCAGTCTTTGGTCTTAAAAATTTGTTGTCGGTCCATGATTTCTTCTCCGACGCCATGTCTTCGGTCTCTGGTCTTCCGTTAGTAAAACTAGGACATAAGGAACATGGCGTAATATATTTTAGACCAAAATAACATCTTTCTGAGCCTACCCATTAGCATATTAAATAGTTGAAGTAAACAGATTTAAATGACTTTTACTGTGCTTGTTAAACAGAAGTAAATATTCCTGCATCCAAAATGACGACATGATTTCGATCTCTGGTATACCATAAGTAAAACTAGGACATAAGGAAACATGGAAGACTACATTTTAGACCAAAATAACTCTGGGATTCTCAATCGACATGATTTATTTCAGTCTCCAGTCTAAAACTAAAACGTTGGTGAAGTACAGTTAACCCGAGTATACCGACGCAACTGAAAAGGAAACAGAAACAGAAAACTAAGACAAATGGAAACATGGCAGAATAAGTGTAACTCTTACTCTAACTCTAACCCTAGGTCTTCAACGTTTATGTACATTAACCCCATCGATGGGGTATTCTAAAGTTAAAAGATAAAGGTGAGTTCTGGTTTTTAAAAAAAAATGAATTCTCACAGAATCAAACGAAACTTACACTGAACGTTCAAGATTACAAATAAATGTCATTTGCCTAACAATTTTGGTAGAAAATGTATACTGGCTGAGTAATGAGCATAGAAATATTAGGAAATCAAGGTTAGTAGCCCGACACCATTTGTGTAGTCCCATATACATGTACAGGCACGTAGCCACAGGGGGGGGGGGGGGTACATGCCCCCAAAAAATTTCCAAGATCGGTTGAACTTTTTAGACCCCTTTTTTTTTTACCTCCATCGATTACATGTAGGTGCCTTCCCAAACATCAAACTCTGGCTACGTGCCTGCCCATATAGATCTACGTCTTTCTGTGTACAGTTCTTGTTACTTTACCAAGACTGGGCCAAATTTATTATGATTTTGATGACTCCAGAACTTTGCAGTACCATCACACCAATACTTTCATGCTACATGTACATGATCAAATTTTTCTGATCCATTCCACACCTTTTCTTTCACAATGCAATCGGATGACAACTCACCCTTATCTTTAACTAGACCTAAGCCGCTTTGGAATTGGGTCTAGACAGCCTAGTCTATTATTTCAGTCGAGTTGGTAAGTGGAACCGAAGTAGACCGAAAGCTTCAGTCTCTATAATCGTCGGTTGTTCCACTGAGACTACGTCTGGCTCCACTAGACCTCCGGTTATAGAGACTGAATGATCGCCTATACCAGCGCCATCTACACGTTCGTAATGGCGTTATCACAGTTTTTCCTTCATAATCATTTTGCCTTCGGCGTAGACTAGAAGGCATGAGATTGACGGCAGCGAGAGTTTAACACGGCTTGCAAGATTTTCAACATGCATGTCGATTTTGACCCATAATTTCCTTAAAAGGGACCATTAAACGGATTATTTCAATCAAGTTAGTAAGTGGAACCGATGTATTATAGCCTAGGCCTAATTTAAAATTGGATATGGACGAGGTAAAATGACATTTTGGGGGATTTTGGGGGCATAAGTAATACGGCCGTGGCAAGTTTGTCATGTTTGTGGGAGGGGCCTAGCGGCTAAAATCTAGCCGTGATATCTTCAACATACGATGGTATAGGCGATCATTCAGTCTCTATAACCGGAGGTCTAGTGGAGCCAGACGTAGTCTCAGTGGAACAACCGACGATTATAGAGACTGAAGCTTTCGGTCTAGAACCGAAGTAGTTAAGTTTTAACCTAGATCTAATTTACAATATAAAATGCATTGGATATGCATCCTGTGAAAGGAGTAATTCGGGGATAAGTTTTGCAAGTTTGGTGTACTGATTTGCCCACATAACCCTACACATTTCGCGGGATAGTCTGTTTTGGTCTCTAAAGACTTGAGAGAGAGCCGACCCCAATAAGAGGCTAACGAACGAAAGAGACGGAAAATTTGGTCTAGTCTAGACCTACTGAGCAGGAGTTAGTACTGTAGATAGTCTAGCCATTAATTTTATACAGATCTCTTTAGAGACTACAGATCCATATAGTAAGATCGAGGATAGTCCATGAATAGATTTCTTGGAGTGGGAGAACAATGCTGCCTGGGCCGGGTCTGAAAAGAATCGAAAGGCATCACCTTGGTTGGTGAATACTGAATAGGTCAGCTCCTCGCTACGTACGCGAACGCTCAGCGGCGATCCACTGGGGCGCGACGGGCTTGCCTGACAGTGACAGAATGGATCCACTGGCATTCGTCAGTGATAAAATATTCCCAAACTCCAAGAAAAAATACATGATCTAGACTAGAACACTGTCATTGAAATTTGGTACCAATATATGAACTCCTTGCTCACACCCTTTTCTCATTTCATCTTCAACATCTTGTACGTACACAAAACAGATAATATTGATAAAACTTTCATTCAACTCACCTAAACAAAATGACGAGAAGGTTACCGCTTCTGTTGCTTGTATATGTCCACAATTACAATCGATCGTTACTACAGCAGATCGCGGACAGCGCATGTACGTACGTACGTGTACGTACACGTGTAATGTATGAATTGAATGGACAAACTCAAAATGAAATCTGAAGCAATGCGAGCTGGATCGACCAGTCACAATGCTAAGAAAATGGGCGTTATTGGGCGTCGACTGAGTTGGACGAAAAAGCTGAAGAGATGATAAGCGGAGAGCCAAAGTCAAATATCATGCTTATTTTTTTAGTTTCCTGCCACTACCACACAAACTAAGCACACTTTGTTCTTTCGAAAGATTTTATCATAATACAATATTTCAGAGGTGTGTTTTTTTTTAATAATTTGTAGTGAACACCATTAAATCGGAGGGGGCGTTTAAAAAAAGAGGCCCTTTTGACGAAAAATAGTATTTTGTGAGAACAAAAATTAAAAGAATACCTTAAACCACTAAAAATTTGGTTTCATATGAAAGAAAATTAAATTATCTACATTTTGATACCAATTTCAATGGAATTGAGATCAACTAACATCAAAAATCTAAGTAAAACAATTTTTTTTGTGATTTTTTTTCTCGAAATATTGAATTTAATCAAAAAACCGTTATTTTCCATATATCAAAATTGGAATAGTACATTTTTTGTAACTTTCCGGGAATATGCCAATGTACAATGACAATATCCTGTGCAAAGAACAGGCTTATATCTCTATTTAGTGAAAAGATATAGCAACCCAAAAGTGTAATTAAGTTGATTTCCACTAAAACAACATTTTTGCCCCACATGTGTATTAACTGCATTCATATAGGCTACGTGTATTAGTGTATTGAGGACGTGTTTGGTGAGTTTTAAAGATAACCACGGATTTTGTCTGCAAATACCGATAATTAAAGTACCTTCAAGTTGTTATCAAATATGTAGTGTGTGAAAAATAGATTTGAGCCGAAAGGTGCTTTTTGGATATCTTTTCTCTCTAATTTTGGCCAGTATCTCGGTGTATAAACTTGAGAAAAGTGATTTGACATTTTGTAGTGCAGAAAGTTCAAAGGATTTGGAGTGATGACTGCAATTGATAGGTACTTCTTCTGTACTCTATGATGTTCATGTGGGCCATTAATTGGCAGTCCCCCCCGCACCCCCCCCCCCTCAGACTCCCGACAAAGGCTCTTCCCCTGCACCCATTCCGTAAAAATAGAAGTGGTTCCCAAGACAACCTTTCGTTGTATAAAATTGGAGAGAGAGTGTGAGTTGTAGTTAGTTAAATCTTCTAAAAAAACACTCCCGTTGACCCTTTATTATTTACACAATTTCTTGTTGTCTGCTGCCTCGAGATCACTGGAGTGAAGAAAGATAACAATGTATAGCTTGAATCCCTATTCAGTAAAGGATTTATTCTTTTTATGCAGATGTTTGTTCTACCATTCTTGACCATAGGTGCGTTTCGAACTCAATGATGGGGGCATCATCCCTTTGAATGTTGTGTCTCGTAATAAGGGCGTTTTCTACTACTGAATGAGATGAAATGCCTAATGAGAGGGGCTCTTAAAGAGCACAACAATATGGGCAGTGCAATTTAATCATTATCACCACCACCACCACATCATCATCATCATCAGCACCACCACATCATCATCACCCCACCACCACCACATCATCATCCTCATCATGACCACCACTTCGTCATCATCCTCACGACCACCACTCCATCATCATCATCACCACCACTTCATTATCACCATCACATAATCATCATCATAATAACCAACAAATCATCATCATCATCATGACCACAACTTCGTCATCATCCTAACGACCACCACTCCATCATCATCATCATGACCACCACTTCATCATCATCACCACCACATCATCATCATACATAATCATCATCATCATCATCATCATCATCATCATCATCATTATCATCATCATCATCATCATCATACATAATCATCATCATCACCGATCATCATAATCATTATCATCATCCTCACCCCACCACCACATCATCCTCACCTCACCACCACATCATCATCACCACCACTTTGTCACCATTCTCATGACCATCACATCATCATCATCATCATGACCACCACTTATATCATCACATCATCCTCACCCCCCACATCGTCATCATCATCATCATACATAATCATTATCATCATCATCATCATCACCATCATCATCATCATCATTAACCTCATCATCATAATCATCATCATTATCATCATCAATATCACCACCACTTCGTCACCATTCTCATGACCATCACATCATCATCGACATCATGACCACCACTTATATCATCACCACATCATCATCACCATCACATCATCATCATCATACATAATCATTATCATCATCTTTCATCATCATCATCACCATTATCATCATCATTAACCTCATCATCATAATCATCATCATAATCATCATCATCCTCGTCATCATCATCTTCATCATCATCATCATCATTAATCATCATCATCATCATCATCATGACCACCACTTCGTCACCATTCTCATGACAATCACATCATCATCATCACCACCACTTCATCATTATCATCATAATCACCGTCATCATGCATAATCATTATCATTCATCACCATCACCATCATCATCATCACCATCGTCATCACCATCATTAATATCATCATCACCGTTACTCACAAATATTGTGTGTTTCCTGACTTTGAATTAGAGATTAGTGGATGTCTTACACACAATCATGATAGTTTAGTTATTCTGGTATATTTTCATTATAAAAATCGATATTGATGTCACATAATCTGACGATGATACAAAAAAAAATTACACACGATACAATATAGTACATATATGATAACAAATCTCGCGTATCGATGTCTGCCATTTTCCCCCACGATACAAAACAAACAAAAATGTCTATCTTTTAGGTGCTCTGAGAAACCACTTTTAAATTTAGATAGCAAATTGTGTGATAAAAGTACCAAAGACTTAGACTGGCATTATGCAAGAACCAAGAAGAAAATGTAATTGAAAAAAAATCGCCGAGTCGCACACGCTTGTCTCAGCGATTAACACAACCAACGGCTAAATATATTAGTTTAAGTCTCAGTTCTCACTTATTTTAAGTGATTTATATTTCTTTATCAATAGCAATAGACAAATAATCTCCTCTGCATTTGTTTAAATATATAAATTGCACTCAAAGTTCGCGAGGGCAAGCAACGCGAATGTACCCCTGTGCCACCGTTTAACTAATAAGGCATACATAGCTTACTATCAGTGGGTGGTATTCTCGAAAGCGAACTAACTTTAGTCCATGGTTTAATCCATCGACTAAATATGGAATGCCAAGTGTCTATATGATTATATTTTTGAATAATTTGATATGTCCCTAAACTACCATGATTACATAATTATATCATAGTTATATTGTTGTTTATTAATAATGTTATTAAATTTTTATTTTAATTTAGTGACAGATTAAATTATTCAAAAACATATTCATATGGACACTTGGCATTCCATACTTAGTCGGTGGATTAAACCATGGACTAAAGTTAGTCCACTTTCGAGAATACCACCCAGTATGTTTATCATTTTACACACACAATTTATAAACACAAATACAAGTGTAATAATATAATGACAGCTTATTATTATGTAAATTGCGTATGTATCCATCCCAGGAGATGCTCAAAGGCGCCTACAAAGTACTAACATTGCCCTGGCTTTAGCCCAGCTGCCCTAAGACGCTCAAAGCATCCAAGGAATACATTCCTACCTGGTCCTCATTTACCACACCAGGAGGGGGGGGGGGGGGGGTTCACAAAGATCCTAATTAAGTTGCACTAAAGATCCTAAGTTGAACATATCTCTAAGTTGGACTTAAAAATTATGGAAAGCTGTTCAGCATCTATGAAAATATTATTTCAAATTATTTTAAAAGGCATAAAATGTCGATTGAAATCATTCATATTTCTATTACCAAGGATGTTTCATGACTGTTCTTGATGTGGAATTTATAAAAAGTCTAAAATACTTCAATTTTCGCTTTTGTATGTGTTGTATTTTAAAGGCTGCAAATGGCTCTCAATACTATTTAAGTCCAACTTAGAGTAGAAGTTTGACTTGGGATCTTTGTGACACACACCCCGTGGGTGGACACGCGTGTCGCGGTTGGACTTGAACCGCAAGCCACGTGATCAAAGTCCATTGACCAATCCAAGAGACCACAACACATCTACGTAGAGATTGATATAAGGATTGATATCAAAATTGACATACCCCACCAACGTTAACTCCAAAAATAAGGATGAGTTCTTGAAATGAATATGACGGTCACTGTCTGGAAATAAATGGGTTATGTAGTGCATAGCAATCAGGCCTAACAAAAAAGATGTTGTGTTGCCCTTTAGGTGCCAGCACTTGGTCGGTTTGTCGATTTTCTTCGTTTTGGGGGTGCTTTTTTCCTCTTTGGGCTGATATTTTTCAGTTTTGAATGCTTTAATACATATTTGATTATTCATTAAACATCTCTTTTCTAAAAAGCGGTAAAAAGTTATAATAAAAAGCCGACCGTAGGTCTTTAAAAAATTTAGTCGGTCGCAAAAGGGCAATACAACAACTTTTTTTTAAAGCAGCATAATTGGTGTTTACTGTGAGGTTCGGGGTTGTCAAATTGTCATCGATATATCAATATATATATTTAATTATATAAAGCTCATAATTATACGGCTCACAGAAATGGGTAGGCCTACCAATGGGACTACGTACGCATAAGGCATTGATGTTTGGTCCAAATACTGCCAACTAGTCATTT